>JAECUM010009804.1:0-84712 GCA_016617855.1 Megalonaias nervosa | reverse complement strand
ATATATATATATATATCTGGATTATTCATATCTGGATTATTTTATTTTCAAGTAGAAACATTCATGTATGTATATTATAAACAGATTTTGTATACATATAAAAATTATCATATTCATATGCAGTGTATTTTGGCCATATGACTTATATGACTTAAGAGCACTGTAGAAGCTATACATTGTAATAAATTTTAACTGATAGGAGTAACTTTATTACACTATTGTTATTGCAAGTTAGTAAAAATGCTTATTCGTATACCCTAAACCAGAATTTTTGTTTTTCGTTATGAAATTTCGCTATAAAATGGCAGTTGAAAACATTTATAAACTTGCTTTGAAACAGCCCTTGTAACATGTACATGAGTGGAAATGCAAACACATCTTTATACTATAGTATTTGTCTCAATTTCTTTGTTGCTGATAAAACATTACCATAACTATTCATAGATAATACACTGAAGCATTAAAATTGGCATATGAATGAACTAAAACCTTCTATCCAACTGAATTGAAACAGCCAGTATGTGGCTGCTTCTATCTTTGGAAAGAAGGACTTTCTTAATGTAACTACTCACATTCTAGTTTCATTACAACAGTCCATTGATAGGATTGCAAATTTGTGGTTTTTATTAATTGTCTACATATGTGTAGTAATGTCAGGCATTGGTTAAATAGTATTTGTTTTCACTGCTTTTTCCACCTTATTTTCACAAAATTTAGTGAAAACAACTTTGATTTTACAGCATTCTTGATTTCCACAACATAGCATTGTCCCATATATTTGAGACCTACATAATTGCATTTTTAAGCTAAATCTTCAATAACATAATATTTAGACTTTGCTTTCTATGAATTGAATATTTCCTTAATATATTTGCACAAATGTTTACAAAGATAGACAATCGAACAGAGTGGTACTTCCCAGACACAGCATCGTCCACCATTATTTCTCCCTGACAGGTTCGCTTGTGGTCTGAAACTTATTTTTTGAAAAAAAAATAATGCACATGCGGCATTTGAAATCTTAATGTCATCAAGTCTATTCTTAAAACACAAATTACTATTCACATATTGTTTAAGTTTTGAAACACACATTTGTATGTTTTATTTAACACATCTCTGCTATAGCTTACTTGGGAAAGGGTTAATGGTCAATCAGCTATCAAAATGCTTGCCTGTGAATGTGCAAAGAGTTTGTTTGTCAGCACAACTGAAATCAACACCGGTAATTTGATGGCTTGATGCCTACATTTCATTTTGAACTGCAACACAACACTGGAAATAACTGGCTAAGGTGAGAGAGCATCTCAAAAAGCTACAATCACTCAATCTAAAAACTCACAGGGTGAAGTCATTTTTGCTTTCATAATAGAAAAAGATGAAGTTTTCATCTTTTAGGTGACTTAGTCGTCTATTTTGCCTGGTTGGGTGAGTTATATACATTCATCAAAACAAAAAGGACATGAATTTATGCAACTAGCATTGACCTCTATGTCTCCCCTGTAAATCCTTGGGGACCTGCCAAGTTGGCCATCAATTAGAAACTGTAGTAGACCATTACATGTGTTAAACATGGATAAATCATGAAAAACATACAGCAGCCTTAAAGTAATGATAATAGCAGTAACATGACTATAGGCAACAGGATAAAGCATATATCAATAGACCAATAAGGCATGAGTCAGCTGACAACTGATACAATTTTTTAACGTGGTATAAGCATTTGGTGCAAAATAAAATCTTGAATCAGCCACTTTTGATTTTGATTGCAGTTTTAACAATGGGCAGAATATTTTAGGATCAAGAATATGAATAGTTTGTATTAAATACAAGACTGTCAAAAGACAGAATATTTTAGGATCAAGAATATGAATAGTTTGTATTAAATACAAGACTGGAAATCTGTACCTGCTACATTTTCAATGACGATGGTGATTATTATCATGCTTAGCTCTACTGGTCATAGACCAAAAGAGCTTATAGGATGGTCTATTCTCCATCATCTATCCATCCATTGTAATTGCTTCTCCTGTTGAACTACTTGGAGAATACATGTTCATCATGTGGTCTAGTTGATCCTAAATGAAAATGGCGCCACTCAGACATCCAGTATATCCACCACAGTGGCCATCTTGAAAATATTTTTTTTGCTACTCCTCCTGAATGCATAGTCATATCAACATGGGGTTTTCACTAAAAGACTTCTTATGATGTCTAGTTGATTCTAAATGAAAATGATGCTGATTTAATATCCAATATCACTGCCATAGCAGTCAACTTTAGAAATGTTGTTATTGCTATTCCCCCTGAATGGAAAGCAAATCAGCATGGGGTTTTCATCAGTAGATTTCTTATGATGTCTGGTTGGTCCTCATTGAAAATGGTGCAGATCTGCTGGCTGATATGACTGTCACAGGGGCCATTTTGAAAATCCTGTTATGACTACTCCTTCTAAATGGATGGTCATATCAACATGGGGTTTCCACTACAAGACTGCTTAAGATGTCTACTTGGTGCTGTGTGAATATAATGTCAGTCTAATGTCTAAGATGGTCACTTTGAAAATCTTGTTACCACTAGTACCCCTGAAAGACAAATTAATATCGCCTTGTGGTTTTCACCAGAAGATTTCTTATGATGTCTAGTTGGTCCTGAATGAAATTGATTCCACTTGCATATCCTATATGTCCACTACAGTGTTTATCTTGAAAATCTTGTTATCTGTTCTCCTGAATGGATGGTTGTATCAATTGGGTTTTTTACTAAATGCCTTCTTATGAATCAGCTCAGACATCCAATATGGCCACCACAGTCGCCATCTTGAAAATCTTTTCACTACTTCTGAATAAATTATCAATACAACATGGGGTTTTCACTGAAAATGTCATATGATGTATTGTTGGTGTTAAATGAAAATGGTGCCAATTTGATGTCCATTATGACTGTCACAAAGGTAGTCTTGAAAACCTTGTTATAGTTACATCTCCTAGATGGATGATCATACTGTATTGACATTGAAATTTCATGGAAGATTTCTTATATTGGCAAATTGGTCCTAAATGGCAATAGTGTCCATACATGTATGTATGGACAGCATGGCAGTCAGCATGAAATCTTGTTATTACTTCTCCAGAACAGAAAGTCATATCGACATAGGGAGACCTACAGAACTGATTATGATGTATTGTTGGTCCTAGATGAAAATTGTGTCATTGTCAATGTGACAGATAAACTAATTTGAAGAAGAAAATCTTGTTATTGTTTAAGAATATTAGAGTTGGTTTCAACACGTAGAAGTTAAAGGGAAGAAATGGTTCTACTTTCAGTTCCTGGAAGTTCTTTTTGGCCAGTAGAACATCACTCTTTTTGAGGGACTCTGGATTTTATTGTTATTATTATTATTATTATTATTATTATTATTATATCAAGGTTGATGCATGATCTGTGTATTGTTAGTTGTCATTTCAAGGCAACTCAAAGCTTGCAACTTTCATCTTGGAAAATCTAACTTCAAGCATTAGGCAGTGTAATAAATCAGATTTTAAGAACAGTTATTTTTTTTTTTATTACACAAGCAGAATTTATGATCTCAGTAAAGTACTTCTACTTTAATTTGACAATAATATTCTTTTTTTATTGTTTTAGATCTTCTGTGTCCCATCACATTGGGTAGGTAAGTGAGTGGGTGTTTAGGTATGTAAGTAGGTAATGTCAGCACAATAATGTATATATAATGCTGTTTTACAGTACACAATTTAAATTTTAAAAAGAATACAAATACAATTTTTTGTTTATAAAATAGTTAAATGTGGCCAACATTTTATCATTTTATCAGTACATGTATCATTTTAGACTAAATTTGTTTCCACATGATAATGTTAACAGTTACTACTGGAGACTAGTAGAAACTATCTAAAGGTAAGATATGTAATTGTTGATTACACTGGTTGTTGGATTTCCTTGAAACTTAGTAAATATCATGGCCATCACCTAAAGATGTGCACATGAAAATATCACTCAGATCCTGCAATTTTTGTTAGAATATTTACCTTTTTTGTCCTATTGCTAAATGCTTTGTATGACACTACCACATTAGCAAAACTGGTGCTTTAAATTTTAATGAACTGCCATTAAAGTTAGTAAATATTATGGTCATCACCTGAAGATGTGCATATCAACAAATTATTTTGCAAGGTTTAGTTCCAGTGGTCATCGACAAGAAGAGTTTATGGGATTGTCTGTACATCATCTGTCCATCCATTAAAACAAGTTAGTTATCACCACCCAAGTGAAAATGTGACTGAAATGTCAGTGATATTTTGGTGAAATCTTGTTATTGCTGCTTTTGCTGAATAGTCATATTTACATGGTGTTTTCACAGAAAGAATTCTAATGACGTATGGTTGGTCCTCAGTGAAAATGGTGCAGATTTCCAATATGGTTGCCATAGTGGCTAATTTGAAAATCTTATTATTGCTCAAAAACATCAAAGATGGTTTCAACATTCAGCAGTTCTAATGATGAAATGGTCATATCTTGAATTCTTGGAATTCTTTTTGGCCAGTAGATCATCAGTCATTTTGAGGGACTCATGTTGTTAGAGTTATTGCCCATTTTACTTGTAGCTTAATGGAATGATGACATAATCTGGTTAGTGCATCTAATCCTTTGGAATTTTTGCTAAAAAAAAAGTTATGTGCAATGTTTTAGTGGATGGCTGTGAAACTTAGAACATATATGGTCATCATCAGAAGATATGCTTATAGAGGAATTGTACTTGCTATTTTCAGAAGAGCTATGCACTTTTTCACTATAGAAATAGGAGAGGTGGGGGTATACTTACATGAAAAATTGCTTACTATTCTTGTGACAGCTCCGGTGGCCTAGTGGTTTGAATGTCTGCCTCGGATGCGGGAGGTCGCGGGTTCGAACCCCGGCCGAGTCATACCAAAGACTTACAAAAATGGTACTAACAGCTGTCTTGCTTGGCGCTCAGCATTAAGAGGTTAATGTTAGGACTGGTCGGCCTGGTGTCAGGATAATGTGACTGGGTGGGACATCATGCCACATGTCTGCGGCATGATGTCCCAGTGCTAGACATCACTATAAACTGTCACACTGCAGACATCGTAGCGATATGACTGAAAAATTGTTAAAGCTACGTTAAAAATCTAAATCACACACACACACACATGCTTACTATTCTTGTTATTCTAATAATTCAGTTTAATGCCTTTTATAGGTTTAAGTATGTTGTTATAAATGGTTCCTCTTGACATTTAATGATCATTACCAGTGACACTTGTTTTGCATTTTATTTTGTTTAATACTCAGACAAAGATGGAAGGAGCTAAACAGGCCCCTAGACTAACAGATGAGAGAATAGTCGCATCTTCAGATGAGTTGAGAATGCAAGTAAATCTGAAGCTGTTAAATAGCTTTCTGTGCCAACTATCCAGGAATGTATTATTTAGAGAAATGGCCATAAAACACCTTGGATTGGATCTCAATATGACTTATGATGGCATTACTCCATTGAAATTCATTTCAAAGGACTCATTGCTGAATTTAAAAGATGCATGTGATACAACAAAAGTTGAAGACTTTTTGCAGTGTCTCTTTGTGGAATCAGAAGTTGTAAATGTGCTAGAGAGAGTTAAGTTCAAGATGTTCATCTGCAAGATGTCTCTTAAAGAATATGGTTGTTACATTCAGACTAAAGGTATCTAAAAATTAATGAAATACTTATTTTGTCCATCATGTGTGCATGTGCATCCTGTTAATCTAAATATTTTCATGACCACTATGTGCATAGAACATACACAAAATTAAATGATGCTGGCTTTCAGTTGTTTGTAGTGAAAACAGTATTTCTCGATTCTTAAACCGTGTTGTCTTTTAATAGTATTCTGACTTTTTTCTGTCTATCTTGCTTTCCATTTCTGATTAGTTCCCAACCACCATTTTCCTGTTGGGACTGTAGGTATTGCATAATGTTACGCATGGTAAGCACTAATCTCATGGTATTATTTTCAGGAATTAGATAAATCTGGGTGAACATTTTATGTAGATGGTGATATCTAATGCTTCCATAGGGATTTTGCATGTTTGTGCTCCATTCTCATAAAATGTCGTCAACTGAAAGACCATGATAGGCATTCAAGAAGTAGGTGGATGGAGCTTTTTTGTACTAATTGATATATCAATATTCTCAGTTATTGACAGCTTATTGGTGATTGTATGTATTGCTAGAAAATCATATAACAAGCCTCTCTATTTCTTGAAACAACTACTGAAGTAAAAAACATCAAATCATTGTGAGAAAAGCAATGTTAATTTGACAGCCGACTGCATGAGAATGAAAGAAGATGCCATAATTTCACAATTAAACAAGACTTACCAAAGTCACAGTTTGGTTAGGATTTTATGAAGCAGGTTTGACACTCCTGGTATGTTGAACCTTGAAGCAGACTATCATCCAAATAGACAACATTGAAATAACCCATCTTGTGTAAGGAAAGAAAACCCAGGCTTCATGATTTTTGTGTATGCTCATGATGCAGATGTTAATCCATTTGGTAAACAGCTGTATTGATAAAATGTTCCTTTCCGGTGAAAACAAATTTTTGCAGAAAGCAGTGTCCACAGAACAGAGTAATATGCAACTTTCAGATCAATTGAAGCAAAATAAAAATCTTTGTGAACCATGGCTGATGCTGTTTTTAATGTCTTCATTTTGAAATGGTAATGTACAACATGTGCATTGAAAGCATGCAGGTTAAATGCTACTTCTGATTCCAAAAATGGACATGTAGAGTCCTTATTGTGCCTTAAAGCTACCAGAGGCTACAAACCAAACACAGCCAAGAAAATAAGAACTATTCAAAAGGTACAGGGCACTATCAAATGCAAACAATGTTTTAAAAAATAGCTGGATTACAGAATTCACTTCTAATACAGAAACAGGATACATGCTAAGACAATAACTGTGCTACACATTAACTGTTCAGCTGTATCCGGCTGATATGAATGCATTTGATGCAGCAATCCACTGCTGAAACACATCTTTCCACATGCCTGATTTCATGGGTAGCTGTAATTTGGATACCTGAGATTCTCTTCTCAGGAGGTTGGGTCTAGTTCTAATACTGTCTTTGATGACAAGTCATTGGATGAGAATCATCATACTTCCTTTAGTACCCCCACCTACTTCATCAGTATGCTCTTTTCCGACATTCTTTTAGTATGCCACATAAAGACATTGAATTGTTATTTGGACCTCTGCATTCCAATGGTAAGTATCATCTCGATTCTATAGGATCAAGGTATTAAATCTTTTTGACTAATGCGTTATCATGAGTTGGACAGTTAAGATATGATGATGTCCATCTGTCTTGGATTCTGTCTTTGTTCTTCACCACCATATCAGATAAATATGAAAAAGAGACAGAGCCTGCAGGTCTAATTACATCCTAATTACACCTGAAGTTTTAATTGCAGACCTGGCACAACGTAAATTTTTCCACTGGGCAAGTGACATTTTGTTTTAGGCACTGGTGTAAAAATGGACTTAAGATTGAACCATGTGTGCATTTTCTTTTCTTTCAGTAGTTTGAGTTGGCTTAAAAGTTAGGTCTATGTTGCAAACTGGTACAGAATTAAATTGCTAAACATGTATTTTTTAAAAGACAAAGATAGGGCTCATATGCTAACGTGCAAGTCAGGTGATGTCAGTCGGAGTCAGGTGAGACTGATCTGTTGTTTCAGAAATTTCAAACAATTTTATGTAACGTGCTTTTTAATGAGATTAATTTTAAATAGGAACTACAAAAAAAGAAATTTTGACAATAACTTTAATCATCTCAGCCATTGGGAATATAAATTTACTTAAGTCAAATATATTTTCAGTACAGTATATGTGTAATGCAGTAAACGTGCAGTTTTAAATGTATTAACCTCTCCTGCTTGCCATGCAGCTGAGTTTGTTTAGTTTAGCGTTTTTCATCACAGCATCACTTTTAATGTTATATCATGCCCAAGCAACTCAAATTGGTTGCTCATGGACACACAATGTAACTCTGTAGCCATTCCAGGCTGATCTAATGGTAATAACCAAATCTGCATCTTTTGGCATGCAGTCTTTAATCAATACAACATGAAAAGTAGGTCCTTTTTCCACTTGACAGCATTAGGTAGTCTTTCTAAAGATAAATCCCTGCTCAGCAATTTTAAGGGTATTACCGCTTTAAATAGATACCCTGGCCCACTGCCTCTTAAGAAATAGTTTCTTCTTTTTGAAGCAAATTATGAACTAAATACATCAGGGCCTTTGAGCTTTATAAAGGTAATGCTTGCTTTTATTTTTATGTCACCTTTAATATTTTATTGAAAAATGAAGTTTTCAAGGCTCCATGAGCCACAGGCCAATCAGATATATGTTCACTGATATAATTTCAGGAAAATTGACAGAAGGAAGAGAGGATGAAGAACTGAAAATTTTGAACTTGTTTGTAGAAGAACTGGATCCAGATCAGTTGTTTGAAGATTTATTTAATAGGCATCTGGTTGGAGAAAATGATAGACAACAAGTGATGAATTGTATTCCCAGAAAACAACGAATGGAGTTCCTGATTGGAAGACTTAATGTCCTCAAGAGAAATAAAATGTATGTTTCATTGAAAGAGAGATTGGGGGAGGGGGTAATAATATAAAACTAACTTAATGCAGAAGTGCTTTGTTAGATTAGGAAAAAGGGGTGTATAAACAGAAGCAGAATCTATGCATGCAAGTTTTACTATTTTTTTTTTTCCCTGGAGCCTGATTTGTTACAGAGGTGAGTTCTTAAGGTTACAATATCCTAAGTTTATGCTGTACTTAGATAGGCCCCCACACATTTCCATTGCATCACAATTAAAGGAAATTATAGGTGTACAATTAAAGTTCAGATAACTTTTTAATTATTTTTCTGCATGTTGTAAAGTTTCTTAAGGGGTATAAAATTATAAAACTTAATTGAAAATTCAGATTGAATCATTTATTTTCCCATGTGGACAAGACTTTTCTTGCACTGGGATTCTCATTTTCTTCAAATACATGTAAATAATATTTTCTCCATTTAATCATTAATGTCATGCTTTTAATACTTTCTTGTCTTAATACTTTAAACAAATGATAACTGACAATTTTTCCATTTTAACACATATAAATATCTTGGGTTTTTTTTTTTTCATTGTTTTTGTTTATATCCTGTATGCCACAGTGAAAATGAAAATCACATCTGTCAGTGGTATATTTACATAAACAATATTCCTTACAATGCAACACTATCGTGGCAGCTGAGTTACCCAATTTTGTCATTACTTTGTATTTCCTCCATGTATACATTTGGAAAATAATTTAATTTAATTTACTTGAATTTGTGTTTTGTTTTCAGCTCTTCTGGTCATAAACCTGAAGAACTTGTGGGATGGTTTTTCATCCATTGTCCGTCTGTCCATTAGCACAAGTTTATTATCGCTATTCTTCTGAACTACAGGAGGATTGCCATCTAACTTTAAACATGCATTCACACATGGTCTAGTTGGTTCTAAACAAATATGGTGCTACTTGGACACAACAGCCATCTTGAAAATCTCATTGTTGCTGCTACTTCTGAATGACTGGTCATATCAAAATGGTGTTTTCACTAAAAGAATTCTTATGATGTCTGGTTGATCCAAAATAAAAATAATTCTGATCTGATCTGATATCCATTATTACCACCCTGGAAAACCATGCTGAAAATTTTATTCTTGCTACTTATCCTGAACCTGACTGTTATGTATATTTAATTTGCATTGTTTGCTAGATTTTTTAAAATAATTTTTTATTTCATTACATGCTATTGTAAGGTAACATTGTATGTTGGACTTAACCTTGTCCAAAATTGAGTTCCTTTAACCAACTAATACATAGCAAAAATGTTCTCTATTTGTATGGGCTTAAAATCAAGATCATTATTTAATTTAATAGAAGTAAATATGTTTACTTGGGTCTAGGTCTAGGGTTTGGAATTTCCTTAGTGTACTTGACATAGTCCAGGTTCTATATTGTTAATTTTAATAATAGGTTTCTAATAATAACTAACATTTTTATTTTGTAAACATCAGAATCATTCTTGAAGGTTATTCTCCATTCAGTAATATTTTTTTTTTAGAAAATGCTAATTGTGACCTGAGGTCAAGTAGAGAACTATATAATCTTTCTACTGAAAGGATTTTTCATTCATGCTTTAAGATCTAGCACAATCAAGTTGTATTAAATGTTGTGTCCAGTATTTGGGCTGGAATTTATTTCTTCAAATTATTTAATTCAAGTGATTATTTTCTCTGGAAATGCAAAAGTGCTCTGATAAAATTCTTGGACAGAGACATTCACTGGAATTTACAGTGAATTAAAACCTGGAATGATATTAATGTGATTCAACAAAAGTCTGTTGACACATCAGCATTTTACAGGTTTTGACAGACACATCAGCACCTTCAGCTTTGGATTTAATTTGGACTTCTACTGAATTTTATTCAGGACTTTAAATTATTAGGACTAGTGTCTGTAATTCTAGGATTATTTGGAATTTAATTTGTGATTTGTTCCTTTTTATTACATTTTCACTTTGTATTCTAGGGAAATAAGTTATTTGTTGAACTTTACAAAGCTTTTTGCTTTTCACTCTTTTCTGTCACTTATTTTAAGAGCATAGACTCGTAACACTCACATCATATTCTCCTGGGATTTTCACCAGAAGACTTCTAGTTCAGACCTACTGAAATGGTACCCATCTGATGTTAGCATATCTGCCAACCCTCACGATTTTTGCGTGAATTTCACGACGTTTTTAGCAATTCACAGATTCACGCTGCATGCAAAAAAAATCATGATTTCCCCAATTCTCAGTTATTTTAAATCATGGGTTTTCACCAGAAGATTTTTTTATAATGTTTAGTTGGTATTAAATGAAGTTGTTTCCACTCGCACCTCCAATATGGATGTCACTGTTGCCATCTTGAGAATCTTGTTATCTCTACTCCTTCTGAAGAGATGGTTGTATCAGCATGGGATTTTTACCAAAATACTTATCATGATATCTAGTTGCTCTTAAATGACAAATGTGCTGCTCAGACATCCAATAAGGCCATCTTGAAAATCTTGTTATCATTCCTTCTCCTGAATGCATAATGAGCCATCCTTCTCTTTGTCAGGCTTTTCATTCTCCCTTGGATCTTAGAACAGGTTGTTAGGATCAGGTCCAGCACTCTAACTAAAGAATGAACTTAGAACGTAGCAAGCAAGTTGCACTCTCATCCCCTCCTCCCATGAGGGAGCATCCAAACAGCCAACCAACCTCACATGGCAGAGGGAAGTTCATAAGTATAAGGGAGGAGCAGCACCCTCAGCAGGCCCACAGCTTGGTGATGATTGAGAGTGAATTGCACCCCATGGTGAGGGTGGAGCAGTGTCCTCTTACAGTCCATAACCTGCTGGTGCCAACAGGATCAAGCAACCCTGGAAAGGGAGAGCTATCATCAAGTTGTTTAAGATCTTGGGACTGATCCTCTCTATTATCAGAGTCACCTGACTGGCCACTGACTTGGTCAGCAGTCAGTTTTTATGAACACCAGTCATGGGTCACTAAACATACATCCAAGGTATGTGTCCTCTGGCTACATTGTTTACCCAAGGATTTGTGTCCCATGCCATCAGACTCAGAGGACAGAAGAATTTTGGAGACTCTCTGGGGCTACATCACACCTAGATCTCATTTCATCCCATCTGTCAGCCAGGGTCATGGAGTTTTCTCAAAGGTTCCATAACGGTTAAAACTTTGCTAGGCAGCATAATGGATGGTTAGTTCCCCTGTCTAGGCTGAAAACTCTGGTCTGTGTCTAGCTACAGGGTGCATTCCCTTGCCTGGCCCCTTAAGCTGCCATTTTTGGATGCCAGGACATCACAAGTGGGCATTTCCAATTAAGTTGCGGAAGACATTAGAACTAAAGGATGTATTGCTTGTAATGGTAGCCTCACATGCTGATTTCTTCTTAGCATCTTTTAATCTGCTGAAGGAGGAGTCTCTGTCCCAATACTGCAGTGCTTGCTAGAGGCAGTTTCTGAAACATCTAGGCATGTATTATCATTTTCTATGGCTTTGTCAGCAGATCTGCTCCACCTCTGCAGGGAGGATGCTCTGGACACTTCTGAGGGCTCATTCCCTTCATAGCATCTCAAAGGAAAAACATCAATATCGTACATCTACTCTTGTCCTGTTTAGGCTGGCCTGGAAGTGTGGTCATCCTGATTTCCCTCAGGACTATTAGTGAAGTTCTTCAAAATGATGTTGGTTGAGCCCCAGAGGCAGCCCCCCCTTTTAAACCTCCCCCTCATCATCAGCACATAGACCAGGCTGCCAGAGAGGATGTTTGCAGGCCCTCCTTTCTTAAGAAGGGGGGGGGGGTCAGCCCTAGGAACTCACTTCCTCTGCTGTATAGCATCACTCTTCTATCATTCCCATAGATGTCCAACTAACAGTCTTTCAGAGGTTTGGTTGAGTGTAATGGATGATGGATGGGTCTTACCTATTATAAAGAGAAGTTATCAGCTTCATTTCCAGAAAATCCATGCTGTTTCACCAGCTGAGTCTGGTGCAGTAAAAAGGAAGAAGTGCACTCCCTTTTGCAGATGGGTACAATAGAGAAGTTGCTAACTGACCATGCAGTCTCTGACCTCCTACTTGGATTTTCCTAGTATCAGTTTGAAACACGGAGAACCAAGACTTCAATGTCAGCTTCTCTTTTCCTTTCACTTTTATGGACATTGGACTCCATCACAGACCTGGTTCCCATAGGATGACTGCACTTCTGCCTCCTCCAGTTTCTCCTTGCAAAGTGGAAACTGCACAAGGATCCCATCAGTTTATATTCCTCTAGGATCAGATTTTCACTTCTGCTTGAGTTGGTGGACAGATTGTGATGCTTTTCCGAATGGAGTCCCAATGCACATCCCTGAACTCCTCTCCAATCTGTTAATAATTGCATCAGTTTTATGGTGTGGCACTCAATAGGAGCTAAAAGGGATGGTTCTTTAGGGCCTGTGGCCCTGAGAAGAATATACCACATAAACAATCTGGGAATGAGGGCAGTATTTTTAGCTGTACAGGATTGCATCAACATATTAGTAGGGAATCATTGTGCAGTTGGCTTCTCAAACAATTTGTCAGTGGTAGCATCTCTCAGGTGACAAGGAAGCACACATGTTCCTTCCCACTGCATTGAAGTTTGCAACTTCCTATGCTAGACAACCATGGGGGAGAATTGCAATTCTCCCTCAGAGTTTGTCACATTCTTGGAAAGAAAAATATTATAGCAGACAGTCTGTTTTGGAGAGGCATGGTAGTCCTCATGGAATGGTGTCTGCACCAATCAGCAGCAAAGTCCCTATTGAGGCTGAGGGGGAGGCCTTTGGTGATGTGTCATAAGAAGGCCAAACAGCAACTTTTACTTTTCCCCATTCTGAGACAAGAGGGCCTGGGCAGTAGATGCCTTCAGCCTGAATTGTGATTGTCTGTACACTTAGGTTTACTACCATTCAGGCTGTTTCCCCCAAAACAGTCCACAAAGTCAGGACCTCCACTGCTCAACTCATTTTGATACCCCTCTGTGTTCTGAATGATCTTGATCATGGGTTAACATTCTTCTCGATCAACTGGTAGACCAGCTCAGAACATTGCCTCAAAGGAGATACCTATTGTAATAAAAGGGATCTCTCCTGCACACCAGCCCACAGTCTGTCCATATTCATGTGTGATTTGTCTCAAGTGATCTATTCACTAGAACAAAATATTTGAGCAAAGTTGCCAAGTGGAGAATCTTATGTGGTTGATGCAGTAGGAAATGCATTAATCTTAGATGTTCCTTTGTGAGTGCAGTGGTTGATTTCCTTCTATTACTTTTCAAAGAAAGAAAATTCTCAGATTCTACAGTCAGAAGCTACAGGACAGCCTTATTCATCTGGGAATCTTACCCTTCATTTTCTTCCTCTCCTCTTTGTTGTCTGCAAGATGAAGGAGAGAACTCCATGCTCTACAAAACAAAGGGGAAAGCTCATGCAGTCTCTATAGAACAAGTGTTGCCTATGGTGAAGTCCCAATTTGACTTAGTTTCTCTCCTTTGCCAACCAGGTTTAATAGCAAAAAAAACGTATTCCCTTGGTAGTTCCATTCCTTATAGAGTCTCAGTCATATTTGTGCTGGGGATGATCAGGATTGTTTCTTATGCATTTCTGTTTGGAAGCTTTTGAAGGAAGAAGCAAGGGTAATAAGAATCTTTTCCTTCCCTTAAAGTACTTGACTGATACTTGGCATCGATTATTGTTTAGGTGGATTGTTATAGCAATCAAGAAATTCCTGACATTTTCTTGTAATTATGGCATGTAATATGTAGTTTATACCTTTATGCTCAGATTATGCATTTTCTTATAATTTATATTAGTAATAATTATGCTTGTACCTTTCAGGGGGTTGGCATGTATTGGGACCTTTCTTTCATGAAGATTAAAGCACATTAGGTTGAAGCCATTCTTTCCTTATGGGCTAGTTATGTCATAGCCTCAACATGGTCCACGAAGTTGGGGTACTAATATTAGTACTACCTCATGGTCTAACATGTTCATCTTTGATGAAGGCCACATTTTGATGGTCGCACACTACCTTCTCCTTCTGTCTTTATTTTTTGTCACACCAATCCGAAGGCATTGTTTTTCAAGAGCCAGTTGTCATTGCACAAAAAGTGGCCCAAGTGGATACCATCTTACAGAAGTAAGTATTTTCTTGTTTTTACCAGTTTTTTGAGGCTATCGGCCTCCCTATTAACTTGCAGATTCAGCTCCACAATAGCAACAGGTAACATATTACTAATTTTAAACATAGTGGGGAGGGGTAAAACTAATATTAATGATGTAATACTTGTTGCTGTTGCCAGATTTCCCCTCCCACCTTGCTCTGATGCTACACAAGTAGTCTGCATCCTTAGAAGAAAGATGAAAGATGAGGACTACTGCGCATGGGCTTGCATGAGATGGGGGATATCCTGTGTCATTGTTTAGCTAGTCTGACTTCCAGAAATTTCTGAAAGTCTCAATTTGGGAGGATGAATTTTTGTTATATGGATGAGAGTAATTTCCATCCCAGAAAGGTTAAGCTATGAAATAGCAACAGGTAAGTATTACATCATTAAAATTAGGTTGTACTAACCCCATCCCCCATACATTTTAAATGTCCATTTTGGGCAGTGTTTAACCATAATTCATTGTATAATAATAATAGTAATAATAATAATAATAATATTTAAATTAGAAGCTCATTTGGTCAACTGACCAATTTTCCATGAAACCTTCTACAATTACAAAAATATGTTGTACAATGTGTGTCTTTAGACAACAGTTCTATTAAAAACAAGATAATTTATCTACTACTATATTAAACTATGTACAAGCATTAAAGATGAGTATGTACAGGATTCATACAAAGATCAGAAGTGAACCTGTTTAAAACATTACAGGTGAGTACATATATCACAGTTAAAGAAATTCTATAGTTCATTCTGCACAGCATCACGAATGATATCTGCATCTGTTTCTCATTGAATTTTCATGTCAGCATCTTAAAATGTAGCTAAAATTACTGAAATCATTTCATGCATGAATAATTTAAACATAATTCACATTGACATTCAGCACAATACCATTCATTCAATACTTGCTGAAAAAGACTGGCCTATGTACATGTATTCCACCATGTTTATCCTGAGTTTTGGAAGAGTCCATTTTTTTATATGGCAAAGAAATCAGAGGGGCAACTGCATTATGGCTGAATATAGCCAAAAAGGAAAGTTGATCACTCCTTAATAAACAAATCGAACAAAAGACCCTGTTTTAGCATGTAATTTGTTATTGCTATCAGAAATTCTGTTACTGTATATAAATAGCTTTAATATAAAGAAAACTGATCCTACCAAATTATCTTCCCCAAAAAGTTAGGTTTTTTGTT
Source organism: Megalonaias nervosa (assembly GCA_016617855.1). Taxonomy (NCBI): domain Eukaryota; kingdom Metazoa; phylum Mollusca; class Bivalvia; order Unionida; family Unionidae; genus Megalonaias; species Megalonaias nervosa. Next base: position 68,640 of record JAECUM010009804.1, on the reverse strand, counting down.
ACAGAGGTTACTTTTATTGCCTTTTTGGGAAACCCTTCTACGTATTTCCACATCCTTAAAGAAATATATAAATGGTAAGGCATAAGGGGTTAATTATTAGAGATTAGCTCATTAACTGGAGCTGGGGAAGATTGATATGTTGGTACTTTATCTATCTTCAGGTTGAATATATTGCTAGTCCACTGTATGATGCATGATTATCAGTATCTCAAGAAGAAGATAAATGACATATATGGTGGAAATACAGGAAATTCACACTTCACAGGAAAGAGGGTAGAAGATGAAAGTTTGCCTGGTCAAAAACTCTTCACTGCAGATTTCACATTAAGTATTCAAGGTGGGAATTGTCTTACTTTAGATACACAAACTGTATTGTTTCATCTACGAAGAATAGACATAGTGATTACTTTTCTTTGTCTTCGTTAACATAGTCATCAGTGTAAAATTCTTCCATCTAGTTCATTTTGTCTGATACTGCTATATGTACAGTCATAAAATTTTATGGTTGTATTAATCTTTGAGTGTACTACTCACTTGAGCAAAAGCAGATCACAGTTATCTATTTTTTATGCTCCAGTGATTACATTAAACTTTTAACTCATCTGGCCATAAATTGATCTGTTAACAATTGCCTGTTACCATGGTGTCCATATTTCTAATCTGATTTCAGTTAAACTTAGAATGTTTCTTTATATCATCAGAATCAGATGAGTTTGATAATAAGTGATATCTGTGGATATTACTGAGGTGATCTTCATCACATTGGGTAATTTTGTTATCAATCTGGAATCCATATTTTTGTTCCAGTTTTGATCAAAATAAGATTATATGCTTAGATCAATAATGTTCAAATGAGGTGATCTTGTATCTGATTGGCTGAGCTTATTATCATTCTGGAGGCCATATTTCTAATCCTGCTTTGATCAAACTTGAGATATAAGTTTATGTCATCTACCTTAAATTTTTGTGGAATTCTTTAGTGTTCCTTTTAAACTTTACCTTTTGTTGGCACCATATAGCCACTTTGTCATCAATCTGGAGGCCATATGTTTATATCCGGTTTTGATCGGACTTAGAATATATGTCATTGGATTTCATATGATTTAGATAATGAGCAAGATCCATGTGAAATAAGGAGGTTTGGTTTAATGGGTTTAATGCCATGTTTCAGCACATGATAGGCTATACATGGCAGCCATTTTATTTGGTGTAGGAAGAACCCGGGACAACCCAGGGAAGAACTTCCGAGTCACTGGAAGCTACTGGCAAGCTTTCTCACATACCTGTGTTTGTTGAGCCAAGACCTGAACTTGCATGGACAGAGGTTAGATGTATGAGTTATCAGTAAAGGTGAGCACCATAGATCACTCAGCAACCCTGGGCCCCCATACTAATGTGGTGATATTGCATCTCATGTACTGACCTTGTTGCCACTTTGAAAACCATGCTTTTGATCTGATTTTAATTTAACTTGAAACATGGGCATAAATCATCATGCTCTTGAATGGATTCAGTAAGGAATAGGATCAATGCTTAATATTGATGTAATCTTGCAGCTGATGGCTGAGCTTGTTACCATTCTGAAAGTCATATTTATGATATAATTTTGATCAAACTTGAAATATATGCTTATATCTTGGAGAATTTTAATAATGATCAAGATCCAGGTATTTAATGAGGTGATAAATGCATTTGATTGGTTGAGCTTATTACCACTCTGGAATCCATAATTCTGATCTGATTTTGATCATGATTGCAATATTGCTTATGAATTCAAGATCTTGGAGAATTTCAGATGGGATCCGTACACACTGATGACCTGACCTTACATCTCATTGGCTGAGTTTGTTACCACTATTGAGGCTATATTTGTTTCTTCTGATTTTGATCAGACATCATGTATAGTCTTTTATGATTAAGATTGTGTATTCAAAAATGCACAGGATCAGTAAATAGGTATTCTTACATGTGATTGGCTACTTTAGAAATGGTATTCCTATTATAATTTTAATCAGACATGGTCAGCAGTCGTAAATCATAAAGTGGAGTACAGTTACAATACAACTTACATGAATTTTCATTTTTCTTTGCATTTAGTTGGGCAATTTATTCCCTCCATGATGAAGCACCTTGGTGGAGGGTTAAACATCTACAGATCAACACCATGATTTGGCATGCACCTCTTACATAACTCCACAGTATAGGGGGCTGGGTAACATTTGTGATTAACATTTGAATAGTCAATGCATGAAAACCACCCAAGAAAAGACTCATGTTAAAGTGATTTACAGTTGGACACCATTTGAAGAATCAGTCCTCTTTATGCCATTTATATATTTTGAACAATAAAAAAAATTCAAAAAATGTTTCAGGCGAGTCCTGTTTGATCAGTATATGTGTGTTTAGAAAATAGAGATTGGTTTCTATGCAGTACTTGTATTTGCAGTTATTGCCTATGTCAAACAATTATGTGCATTCCCAATTCAATTTAAACAATGTGGCCCAGAATATTATATTGTGATCTGTGGAAGTAGATCACTGACACTTCTTGGAATATTTCATTTTTACTTTCTGAACAAATTCAGTGCATTCACTTGACAAGAGGCTCACCTTCTGGCCAATTTATATTCTCTTGAAAAGCATATATTTATCCTGCTATAATTACAAAAAAATGTAATCCTCTTAGATATTGACATTAAATTCCAAATGAGAACCATTGCTTTTTAAAAGAAAGAAAAGAAGAGAAAACACTGAACTTACACTGAAACTTAGTCCTCAGGCAATTTTGCCAATTTTGGTATTACACAGTGTCAAGCACAGCACATGTTCACAGGTCGAATATACAAACTTTGAGTCACCTATATGCAGATGCTGTCAGACCTACACCATGTGTACTGTAAAGGAATCACTATTTAATGGGGTGGGGGCAGTTTTCCTTCCAATTGGGATATTCTCAAATTCCAAATTCATTCACCCTTACAAAACTATATGGTCTGTTCCATAAATTGATATACAACAGAAATAAAATCGTAGATATTGTTAACATATTAACAAGAATTAGCATCAAACGAAGATGTCAAGTTTGGCATGTATCAATTATGTTACACAAAGCAATCTGAGCATGACCCCAACTATGAGGCAGCAATTAACAGTGAAAGTTTGTTAATTGTCTGAAATTAATCTGAAGAAAAAAAAAAAATTTATTACTGAAATGAATAATGATGTTGGAAACTTGTCATCATTCCAAGACTAATCCCTCAACCCTGTCTCTTTCTTAATTAAGTCATAATCAGAGATTTTCAGATTTTGTTTTCCAATAAAGGAGAAACACATTGCTCAATCAATGATAGTTAGCTGGCTTGCATTTTCTTGTTTTGGCATAAATTATGACATTTTAAGACTACCAGATCTCAGTGTTCAAGATGAAACCTTCCCTGTCTCATATATAGTCATTATCTGGTTTATTTAGTATTATATGAAAGATGTGTTGTGATACAAGCTACTGTACTGTGGGTCATTAGCCATATTACACTTTGAACTTACTAATGTTTCTGATGTAAAGTGCCTTTTACAGGGACACACCATAGTTGTTGAACGTGTCAACCATCTCCATTGCCTCGCAGGCGAAATTGTCAATGCTTTCAGGAGGAGTGGGGTGGGAGGTTTGCAAGTGGCTAAAAATAATTCCAGTCTGATACACTAGATTATTTTATGTGCCTTTTATTCAGTTCTATTGAAAATAAGCACAGTCATTTGGTCATCTGTCTTTGGCAATTCTACTTACCAATCTCAATCTCTCCTGATGAAAGAAATTTGAGGATTTCTTAGTACAGTAAAACCTGCCTTGAGCAACCACGTCTCATTACAACCATAACCATCATGCATGGACAAGTTTTATTATATAAATGCACTGTTTTCAGCTATCACCTGCAGAACATGATATGCAGCCATGATTTTCTGGCAAAAACTACATTTCAACACTGCTATGAATGCCCATTTCACAGAAGCAAATGAACACTGCTGATGTTTATTTAATCTAAAGAACCACAACCACTTAGGAGTATCTGCAGACAATGTGCAGCTTGTTCTAAACCTACACTGCTATGCATGACCACATTGAAAAAACAGAGATAAATACTACTGACCTTTATGAGAGTGTTTGTATTATTAAAAAAACAAACAACCATAGCCAAGTGTTCTTGCCAGTTCCTAAGAGCTATAGGTGATGCAAGTAGCTGTTGTATGCTACAGACTATAAACCAAACTATGGTACCTGTCACTAACTGCTATTGTAAGTTCGAAAGTCCAGTAAATCCCCATTATGATTAATGATTGCTTCTTTAAAAGGAGCTATCACAGATGAACTTAGTCAATTCAAGCATTTGTATTGTTATGTATTGTTTATTTATCATTTGTGAAAAACTGCAGAACCCCCAATAATGCCCTAATAAGAATTGTTTTGATAGGGCTTCATTGTCTTTGAAGTTGATTCATAATGCCTGGGGTAAATGAGGTCTTTGCCCTTGTATTTAATAAGTAATTACTGTTTTCCTGATTCAATTGTCAGTGTAAAAAAGTTTGTGTTGTTTGTTCACCTTTTTTTTAAATATGTTTTTATAAACACAACAATGTCAGAGGTCTGGATGTAAAAGACTGTGTTTTTTGTGGAACATGTCATGATCTGGCAGGTATGAGCAGAATTCTTTTTATTATAAATGCTCTTAATTTATCCATCAATTATGAAGATTTGGTGGACAAAACTAGTTTCTGAAAAGAAAAGAGCTGCTATTTCATTTCAGTTTCTTTATGGTTTGATTACACAAGATTTCAGACTAATCTTAGACTTAAATTTTAGCATTATATTCCTGGCCAGGTTGTGAAAAGATATGGTTTCACCTGATTTTTCAGAGTCTACAGGTGCCTTGAAAGTGGATATTCAGCATCGCAAGTGGTACCTGGATACTGTTGGTAGGTAAATCAGTACTACTGGATGTATTAACCTTTTTTAACCATCAAACATCAGAAATGAATGCAATTGAACATTTGTGAATTTCAATGATAAACATTTAAGTGTTGATGGTGAATAATGAAGGAAGTTCTAATCTTTGAATAATTTTATACATTGCTGTCATTATTAAGAATGAAATTAAAATATGCCATTCAGAAACCCTGAAGGAGGTAGTAAGTATGCTATATGTACACTGTTCTGAAAAACTATTAATTAGGTTCAAGTTTGGCATTTAGTATTGGAAATGCATGATCATTAAAATGGACTAAATAGCTGAAAACTTTGTTGGACCCAAAATAAATATAGAAGGAAGAAAACTTAATAATGTATCACATGAAAGGGGTGCTTGTTATAGACTCTTAAAATCTAAAGTATAGAGAGCCCAAATGTTAGAATGGTTTTAATGGCCATATAAGTAACTAGGTTTTTATACCCCTGAAACACCTAATATACATCCATTAAATATAAATCACACGAATTACAAGGTTTAAAGAGTATATAAACCTTTCATTAAAATGACTTGGCATCAGTACCTGAAAAAGATGGATACGAGCATAGAATAAAATAAATTTAATTGAAAAAATGACAGGGTACATGCGTAAACATAACATATTCAGAATATCAGTATCTGTAACTGGCTTCAAATAAACTTACTTTAGAGATACTGCACCTATGAAGAAATAGTTTCTTTAAGTGTACATATGTATGTGGTTTGTTCTCTTTTTTTTTTGACTCTTTCAGTGTTCTTGTACTTAAGCAAGTAGCTGTAAATATTTCACTGATTTTTAAAGATTAAAATGTTGATATACACTGGACAATATAATTTTTCTAATTTTATATTCTGGCTTTTGACTTGTGTTTCCTTCCAAAATGAATATGTACATCTGAACCAGTAACAACTTGTTTGTATAATACATCACCTATAATCAATTTTCTTGGTTGTTATATTCCACCTGTGACATGCTCAAGAGCATAAAATCACAAGAAGTTTGTTTTCTATTTTCCATTTCATAAAAATACTTCTCTTGCAGTATTTTGCAAGACAAGAGGTGATTGAGCTTACATTATACTTCTTGCTCACCAAGCTTATGTTTCCATGTTTGTCATGATACTATGTCACACATTTCGGATTTAGCATATATTTCTATTTCTTACCCATGTGACAGAGAAATCTAGCTGTTTTGCTAACCTTACTTTTCTTATCTCAGTCTAGTCATCTCAGACCAGTCATCTCAGTCAAGGTGTCCATGTGCTCAGAACTACTTTTAAAAAAAGAAACCCTTGTTGTCTTCTGTTGTGCCTGACGTAGTTGTTCTAAAATCAAACAACAACAACAACAAATATATAGCAAAAACATAGTAACTTAAGGTCAATCCATCTTTGAGAACACATCATACAAAAACATTTGAGAGAGACAAAGACACATGTGCACACGATGTAAAGCTTTTTGGTATCATGCTAGTTTGTTCCACACAGCATGATCAATTTTATCCTATTTGCAGGCCTAGCTCAGTACATTTTCAGGTCGGCATCATTAAATGTAGCTAAAGCTCAATGTCATTAAATGTAGCAAAAGCTACCTAACTAGTTTTAAATACTTCATGTGAAACATGTTATATACTGTTAGCTACATTTAATAACACTGACCTGAAAATTGACTGTGCTACAGATAGGATAAAATTCTCAATGCTGTGTGAAATGAACTATGACAGAAAACACTGATCCATGCACATAGACTATAGACCTATACACTTCATAGCCTCCCAACTCTCTTAACAACTACAGAAAACTTAGTAACAGCCAGAAATATGTTATATCAAACATGCTTTATCCTAATTTTGTTAAGCATCTCCATTGTGTACCAGTTGAATCAAAAATATACCTGCAATATTTAATGACAAATAATGCACTTACAGCCAGAAGGAATCATTTATCTGTCAACACATTAATCCATAAGCAAATTTCACTGTAGCACTTGCCATATTTCCAAGACAGAAAATAAATTTTCAAAGAATCTGTGAACTTCAAAGTTCAGCACATGGTTATCTGCTAGGGTTTGTATTTGGAGGATCTTTTATACATGGGGGTAATTTGACAATCAATATTAAGGACAACACAAGTATGTCACAAACAGTTTCACCTCCTCCAAAGAAAAGAAGAGTTATATACGATAGTGACACAGACCTTTAATTACCCATGAATAATATAATGCAACATGTTACTCTTCGTTACAGCTTGTACTAAGTATAACTACTGTAGAGCTGAGTACCCAGTATCATTTCATTATTTACAACATAACTTTTCAAAATTGGAACTGATGAAAATGAAACAGTTTCTTGTAATAAATATGAATTATTTATTGTTAATTTCATATAACATCCATATATTAAATGTGATAATACCTCATTACTATGTGATGTTTTATGTTGTTATTTTTCTTTGCTCACACATATAAACTGTGTACTTCAGATGCAACAGTCACACCACAGCCCCCGTTAACATATTTGTATTAATGAGCCTCATGTAAACATTTGGGCGTGAACTATGATGATGATGATGATGTTCGTCCTTCGGTCTTGAAGACAACCATGACTTCAGATCTGGGCTGGTCTGTGAGTGCGCAGATGGCTGGTGAGGCCAATCTGCACTCTGAAGAGTCTAGGGCAATGAGGACAGGGAATTTCCGGGGGCTGGATGGACTGAGGGTTGGGGCTGGCTCTGCTCTTCCTCTGCTGGCGTTTCTGCTTGGCCTTGTTGATCCGGTGCTTTTCAAATGCAGCTGCGCCAGAGTTGATCTGGTGACGCCAGGCAGCGCGGTCTTCGGCAAGCTGCTCCCAGCTGTCTGGGTCAATGCCACAGGACTTCATGGAGGCTTTGAGCGTGTCCTTGAACCGTTTCTTTTGGCCTCCTTGGGAATGCTTGCCTTCAGCGAGTTCCCCATAGAACAGTCTCTATATTACACTAGCGAAGAGTTCTTTTTACTTTAAAGGAAAATATTGGGTGAGAAAAATAATCTACATTGGGGTGTGGACCAAGACAAGGAAATCCCAGTCGTGGGGTTACATTATGTGTCTCCCCACTTGGCAAGCCTCATGGGGAGACAAATAATGGAACCCCTTGACTGGAATTTCCTTGCCTCAGTCCAAACCCCAACATAGATTATATATGTACAGTATCATTTAAACCTTTTATCTTATTGATGCTTTAGTTCATTTATTATTATTATCAAAAACTAACTTCATAATGGAAGTTGTATCATGATTATATGCTTATTCAACAGCAGTATATATATTTTTTTGTTTTTGAGTTTTATACTTGTTTTAAAAATAAAACTCACGTAGGAGGTTAATTCTTCGCAGATATAATTGACTGAGGTAACAAGATGCCTCAGATATTAAAAATTTCTACATAAGGGTTGCAACAGACTTGACCCCTGGTTGCGGTAGGTGAAATCATTTAGTTACTCAGGTCTCATCCTTCATCGTGCCTTACAAGAGTCTAATTTCATCATGACAGAATTTTCTTTGCTATCAAAGACAAAGGTCTAAAAGGATAAAAACAGAGACAATCACCTACTCAGATGAGTCACAAAGCACTGTTTGATTGGTTGAATGCCAGTGATGATGTCAGTGTGAAATTATCAATATGCGCAGATGTGACTTGCACTTAAACCAGTCAGAGATCTTGGTAAGATAAATATTCACCATAGGTTGATCAGAATTTATTCAAGACAGCTCCTGAGGTAGCAGAATGTTTATTGAATTATCAGATGCCTGATCACCTTAGTATTATTTGCTTCTTATTGCATTATAAATTGTGCCCTGACACAGTAGGGAGGTAGGTACCTAGGAAGTTGGGTGGGTAGGTAGCTAGAAAAAAGATTGCTCAGATTCTACCATTAAGGTGTATAAAATGCAGCCTGCTCCAATACTCATTTGAAGTTTAATTGGACTCTACTTTGGGTTGGACCCACAGCTCTCATAACTGATTAGGTACTTTGAACTTCAAAGACTTGTCTCTCGTTCTTTAATGCCTATGGGTGGAATCTTGCTTCTGTTCTTTGGTCATTTTCTTTGAGTGAAGCTAATCCTCTGAGAATCCAGTCTGATTAAGATCAGGTCTCCACTGTCCTATGTGAAGATCTGACAGCTACTGCTTAGGGGTCATGTTCTGATCACCAGTGTTATTACCATGATCACTAATTTTATCAGCCAATCAGATAAAGTCTTATACCTTCACATTTGGGAGACTTTGCAGTATGGCTGAAGAGCATCAATGTTTGCTGAACTATTTGATTCACTTTCAAACTTACAAAATCTGCATTTCCATTGGCTAATTCAAAGGTCACCAGAACATGACCCCTAAGCAGTTGCTTTCAGATATTCACATAGGACAGTGTAGATCTGATTTTAATTAGATTGTTGAGAATCTTATACTAAGACAGTCTTCCTTCTCTCCTTAATGTCAGCAAGGAGGAGTAAACGTCATGTCTTGTCTGTGGAAGATGGTTGTTTACAGCTCAGTGATATCTGTGGCTCAGTCTTGTCTCTTTCTGGCCAAGAATCAGCTACCTTTATTAGCCCCTGATCCGATTAAAATTCCCATTCATATATCTGTGCTTGGAATGATATCAAGATACATGTAGACTCATTTGCCTGGTTAGGGTTTTATGTTTCTATTTGTCTAACTCAGAAGAAAAAATAAAGGTACCTCTGATATTCCTGCAACTACCATCTTGAGAGGAATTGTTTTATCTTAAGAGCTTATCAATTCTCTCACAGAGGGAGCCTTCTTTCATAAGGATCAAAGCCCATGAGGTTAGACTATTGCTGCATCCTGGGCCTTTCGATTCTTCTTTGGATGATATCACAAAATCTACATTTGGCAAACTCACTCCACCTTCTGTTTCTTTTGATCAATGTTATTTTAATAGAAGCTATGACCTATCCATCAATATTGCACAGCTTTACTTTTTTACCTCAGAAAATCTCATCTGTTCAGTGTGAATACATCCTCTGTCAGAGTGGAGAAATGTTAATAAGACATGGTCCGCTCATGTACCTCACATGTACCTGCACAAATCAGTCATCTTTATCTAGTATGCTTTGTTAATGGTGATCCTGTTCATAGCATGACCAGCGAAAAATTGTTTTTTGTGAGGTAAAACCAAATTCAGTTTTCCCTTCAACAATATTTCAACTAGTGCTACATTCATCAGTCTCATTTTCTGTTTTTATGCTGGTAACCATTGCCCTTTTTCAGTAATTAGTTTTGTATTACTTTGTTATATCCCACCCTTTAGGGGTTAGGGTACATCCATCTTATTTTCAAAATACAGTTTGTTCAATCAAGGGTAAGTCTTGTGTGTTAAATTATAATGCAAAATATTCCCTACTGCATTTCATTGGAATCTGTAATTTTCTTAATTAAATAATTGATTAAACATCACTTCACTTTTCTTTCTGTTTCCCATATTGTATTTTAATATGATGTGTGCAAGCAAATCATTGTTTACTTTGTGCAGATACACTGGGGTGTATATAACATGCAGTACGTACAAACTGATGAGTGAAAATAATACTATATTGTTATTATTATTGTTCTCTTTCAGATAACTTTTATTCCATGAACAATGTCAAGGCAGTTGGTTTGAAAGTGTGGCCACAAGAAGGGCTATTGGGAGAGATCTCACCCAGACTGCCTTACATGCATGAAGTCCACACATCAGAATCATTGTAGTTTTTGAACAATGGACTAATGAAGTGCTTGATTCCAGATGTACATATGAAGGACAGAGGAACTATCATTCCCACTCATTGGAATTTTCAGGTTTTTCTCTTACAGAGCCCCAAAAATATCCCAGAAATCTATGGGACTAGCTGGACTGACCTTAGGGTAAGGTGAGCAATGCAGTTGCCTTGGGCCCCACATGCTCCAGTTGATAAACATATGCATACTATGCTGACCAATCCCTGATGCCAGCAATGAGCCTTTGGCCTGGCAAACTGTAAGGTCTGTGGAGACAGGTAAGGTCCCTCCTGTAGGAGTATTGCATGTTAGTAGAATGAAGGCAGAAGTTGAACACCCCTCAGATTCAAAGTAGTGTGATTCTTCCTTCCACAAAGAAGGAAATCCACTGCTCGTCTTAGGGTAGTGTGTTACAGCCTGCCATGAGGAAGGAATTGCACTGCTCATCTCAGTATAGGATACCAAGGTGGAGGAGCAGCACTGCACCTAAAACTTCCAGTACAGAGTGTCTCATCCTCCTGAATGGGAGGAGTAGCACTGTATCTTGATGAGTGATGAAGACGATTTAGGATCTGACATAACTATGTCACCTACCCTGTTTGTAACTGGTGACTGGTCTCATCACCAGTTACTGGGGACCAGTCACTGATCAGTTTGTCAAAGTGACCAATCAATGTATGGTGAGAAAATGTACCAGTCACCAGCCACCAGTCTTATTGTACCAGTCACTGACTGTATGTGAGTCATCACTGAGAGGCCTCATGGCATGGTGATAGGACTGGACTGAAATCCCCCCTCTAACCAGAATACCATCATACCCTGCACAGGATTGGGAATCTGCCCAACATGCTCAGACTATCAGTATTCCATCACTCCTATTAACCCAATTAATCTTTATCATCCTGGGTTCTTTCTCCGCCAGTTATAATGGATGCTATGTAATGCCATGAAAATTCCAACAATGCTTGGTATTGTGCTGAAAAATGGCATTAAACCCAAACAACAACAAAAACAACAACAAAGACTCCAATGAGTTTGAGGTAGAAACAGCTCATTTTATGCCACCTATCAGGCCCACCAGCTCCTCTCAGTTGCATGAAGGGGAGGAAGGCTGGTCTGTTCATAAAGTGGCAAATGAAGCTTCCCACCATCTACCTGCAGTCTTGTGCCAGGAACCATCTGGTGCACAGCTGAAAAAGATTCTTTCCATTTTGGAAAAGATCTCTTAGACTCAACTACAGCCAGATCTATTGCTTCTTCCATGTTCCTCTACAATCATGAAAATATCACAGAGGTTCTTCGCAGGCCAGTATAACATTTTCACAGAATATATCCCAACTCATATAAAAAAGTAAGTGATGATCTTTTCAAAATAAATTGTAATGATATCAGAGTTGTTGTTGTTGTTGTTGTTGTGGGGTTTAATGCCATTTTTCAGCACAAGATAGGCTATACATGGCAGCCAGTATAAATGGTGAAGGAAGAACCCATGAAAACCCCAGAAAGAACCTCTGTCCCATGAGAAGCTACTGGCAGGCTTTCTCACGTACCCACATTGGCCAAGCCCAAGACTTGAACCCACACAGACAGAGGTGACATGGCAGTGAACCTTAATGGTGAGTGCTTTAGACCACTCGGACACTCATGGCTCCCAATGGTATCAGAGTATATTTAACTCTGTTGGTCATAGACCAGAATATCCTATCGGATGGCTTGATTGTTTTTTGTGTCCATTACCACAAGTTTTGTTATCATTACATAGCTCTGCTAATCATAGACATGAAAAGGTTGAGATGATTTGTTATCAGTCATCCATCCATCTTCTTAGCACAAATTTAGTATTGCTATTCCATGTTGTAGACATGATCTGGTTGTTTCTAAATAATATTGGTGCTGCTCAAACATTAAGTATGAACATATTGTTATTGCTGCTGGATGGTCATATCAACAAGGGGTTTTCACTGAAAGACATCTTGTGATGTAATAAACTTTACACACCCCAATAGGTGATGATGCCCATGGAATTACCTCTGGTGCAATCCCATTAATTTCCTCAATAATATTAATCAAAATGACCATAATGTCTTAACTGCTGTTAAGATAATGGCTGAAAGTTTTAATGTCTCAAGACTCATTAAATAATATTCTGAAAAACAGTTGATAGTCATGATTTAAGATGTTGTTATTAAGATAATTTAGAGGAATATCTTGGTTTGTATATTGATAGTCAAAATATTAACTTGGATATTCTATGCCATTCATATACAGACCATCAGAACTTGGAATTGTCTCATAATCAGTGGATTAAGCAAAAAGGTATCAAAATATGTGTTTTGAACATCCATTTTCTTTTTCGAAACTAGATGAAATCAAATTATCTCATTCAGGAAATAATTCATTCATTGATCTGTTTTTTGTATTTAATGAAACCTTCCTAACTGCAGTTTTAAAAGAAAAGACAAACTTTTCCTTAAGGGTGGTAGACTTTTCCTAAAGGATGTTGGACTTTGCATCTACATTAAGAACATCACTCCTTTCAAGCAATGATATAATCTTGATGAAAACAGAATGGAAATAATTTGGCTAGAAATGAGACAAAACCATTTGTATTCGAATGTGAATATGGACCACCAACACTGTCAGTACTAGATATATCATATTTCAAGTCATTAAAATTGGTCATTAAAAGAAGTTAAAAACTGAACTAAAACTTTAAATTCTCTAGAGTAACAGAGGTATATAAAACACTAACTGATCACATCCATACTAAAATGCTGACACTGTTATAGAGGTTGTAGTTCCCCAATATGCCATAAGTGATCATTATTCTAAATGCTGAACATGGGAATTAAGTAAAAAGGTAAACCCTTTCATCACCAATAGCTTGAACCTTTCCGTTTACAATCTGGTTTCTGTGACAGACATTCATGCCATGACACTATACTAACTAGAATAGTGGATAATTGGTTAACAGCAATAGATCAAAGCAATCTGGTAGTTACAGTGTTTTGTGAACTTGCAAATGCTTTTTATTTTGTTAATTAAAAAAGATCCTGTTGGAAAAACTCCATATATATCGAGTTAACCATACAAATTTAACTTGGTTTCAGTCAGGCAAAAACAAGTTTCTATCTTAAACTTTCAGATAAAAATACTCATAAAGTCTGGTGTTCCACAAGGATCAATTATTGAGCCATTACTCATTGTGCTGTATGTACATCAATGGGTTACCATATCACATTGACCTATCCACCACAAGCATCTTTGCAGATCACACAACATTATATAACATCAGATCAATTGAGCTATGAGCTTAGAACTAAATTAAATCAGGATTTAGTTAAAGTCAGCAGCTGATGTGAGCACAGTGGTTTGAGGATAAATGTAGCCAGGTCAAAGATATGATTATAGGTAACTGAGCCAGAGTGAAAGCTGTGAAAAAAACTTAAACATAATGCTAAAAGGAGAACATATAGAATGGCTTGAAAATGACATACTACTTGGTATCATGATTAACAATATTTTCATCTGAAAAATGCAAGTTGATATGATCATTAACAATGTAAATTCACTGCTTTTGTAATTTCAAAAAAGAGCAGCTAGAGTTGTTCTAGTTCTGCATATTAGTTAAGATCCATCTCAAACAACAATTTATGTTTGCGTAAGTCAAATTTTGGTTTCATAAGAGTTCTGCTTATTCTGGAGCCAAACTATGGAATTCCATTCCATCCTATCAATGCTCAGCTGACTCCTCCAAGAAATAATCATTTGTACGATTTTATGTCATTCATTATTACTGCTCTTCTAAACAAGGTGATTTCATGTTCTCACCTGTAGTGTTTTACACAGGTTCACCACTAATCCTCATCTTTAATGCCTTGTATAATTATATTTTGTAGTAGTATTAGCTAAATTTTCTTGTCAAAAGATACCACCACTTATAAAATATTATTATTATTATTATTATTATTATTATTATTATTATTAAATATGGCCTGAGTGAGAAGCTGGTAAGGAACTTCATAAAATATTATTATTATTATTATTATTAAATATGGCCTGAGTGAGAAGCTGGTAAGGAACTTCATAAAATATTATTATTATTATTATTATTATTATTATTATTATTATTAAATATGGCCTGAGTGAGAAGCTGGTAAGGAACTTCATAAAATATTATTATTATTATTATTATTATTATTATTATTATTATTAAATATGGCCTGAGTGAGAAGCTGGTAAGGAACTTCATAAAATATTATTATTATTATTATTATTATTATTATTATTATTAAATATGGCCTGAGTGAGAAGCTGGTAAGGAACTTCATAAAATATTATTATTATTATTATTATTATTAAATATGGCCTGAGTGAGAAGCTGGTAAGGAACTTCATAAAATATTATTCAGACCCTGAGATAATCTTCAAAAAATTTAACTGTGATGTGTATTTTTGCTTATAAATTTTTTCAGTAATTTACATTATATCTTAATTTTTGAATGATCATCATGCTTTCCAGCAATTCCCAGTAATTATTTTCTGCATCTACTGGCTTGTTTACAGATTCACAAATACCCATATCAGAGAAATAATAACTACACAGCCTTCTTATTGTCAACTGTTTGACAGTTGAATTACTGTCCATTTTTCATGCTTTACCATCTATATCTTGCTTTTGTCTGTAATGGTCAGTGATTAGAAAAGTTTATGATATGGTGTTGTCTGTTATATGTAATCCATCAATTAGCAGAAGTTTCTTTTCAGTATCCCTCCTAAACTACTTGGAGGATTGAAACATGGGATTTCTTAAAATGTCTAGTTGTTTCTAGATAAAAATATTGCTTATCTAAGATGTAATTTAATTGCCATGCTAGCCATTTTGAAAATCTCATCTCTTCTCATCCTGAATGGAAAGTCATTGACAAAGGATTTTCTCTAGAAGACTTCACATGATTTACAGTTCTTCTAAATAAAATGGTGTCATTCAAAAGATCCAGTATGGCCACCATGGAAGCCATCTTGAACACTTTTTATTGCTACTCCCTCTGAATAGATGATCATATCAGCATAGGATTTTCGCTGAAAGATTTCTCATAAAAACTAGTTGTTCCTAATTGAAAATGGTAACAACCTGATATTCCATGTGGTCACTACATCATCTATCTAGAACATCTTATCGCTCTTATTTCACTAGAAGACTTCTTATGATGTCTGGTTGTTCCTAAATATATATAGTGCCAATCTGACATTCAGTATGGACAGCACAGGGGTCATCTTGAAATTTTTAATTGCTAATGCTTGTGAATGGAAAGTCATATTAACATAGGGTTTTGACCAGAATTCTTCTTATTATGCCTAGTTTATCCCAAATGATAATGGAGCTGAACTGACATTTAAAATGGATGCCATGGCTGCTGTCTTGAAAATCTTGTTATTGCTACACCTCTATGGAAAGTCAAATCAACATGGGGTTTTCAACAGAAGACATTTTGTTATATCTTGTTCATTCTGAATTAAAATGGTTATGATCTGACTTCCAGTATGGCCACCATGGTGACCATTTGGATGATCTTGTTATTGCTAATTCTTCTAGATGGATGTTCATATCAACATGGATTTTTCACCAAACAACTTCTTATGATGTTGGTTCTAAAAGAAAATGGTGCTTATCTTGCATCCAATATGGCCACTATGGCAGCCATCTTGAAGATCTTGTTATTGCTGCTCCTCCTGAATGCTTGGTCATATTGACATGAGATTTTCACCTTAAGATTTTTTAATGATGTCTAATTGGTCCTAAATGAAAATGACAGTTTGGCTGCCATAACATTTGATTTAAAAATCTTGTCATTGCTCAAAGATATCAGAGATGGTTTTAACTCTGGGCAGTTTTAAAAAGAGAAACGGTTTTGAATGCCAAAAAATGTGTTTTGCCAATACAACATAGGTCCCTTGGAGAGACTATTGTGTCAAAGCTCATTTTTGCCATTGCATTCAATTTAACCTTCTACTTCTTAGTTTCAGTCTGACACCATGAAAGATAATGAGAATGTTGCTACAGAAAAATGGTTTGTATACAACTTTGAGGGTTTTTTTTATATGGCCTGTCTCGGGGTTCATAGTGCTATGATATCCCTCGAACAACATTGATTTACAGTGAAAGATTTTGAGATCTTGAGGCAGCAAATTAAACTAAGCCATTGAAACATGTATATGTTGCTGCTTTAGCTTTTACCTTGGTTTTCAAGGATTTGCAAAAGTAATAGAAAATATAGACATTTCAAACCTTAAACCAGCAAGCAGTCACTGTTATTGTTAACTTTTCACCATTTGTTGAGTAAAAAATTCAAGTATAAAAAAGAGGACTGAAATGTTGACTCAAATTAAGGTGCACTCAAGTGTCACATAGAGTTTGCCATCATTGGCATTGTTTGCTAATATTATTGGAGAGTATTTTGATCTCTAGATAAAAATGACGTCAATAATATAATGATAACATCACTTCCACACAGACCAACTTAACATTATGTTGCTGATACTGTTATGTGCAAGTAAAATACTGACAATGTTAAGCTGTGTTAAAGAATCACTATTCTGTGGACTGTGTTCATATACCTGTGATTGTTATTTTTAACAAACTTTCAGATAAAAATACTCATAAAGTCTGGTGTTCCACAAGGATCACTTATTGGGCCATTACTCATTGTGCTGTACATCAATGAGTTACCATATCAAGTTGACCTATTCACCACAAGCATCTTTGCAGATCACACAACATTATATAACATCAGATCAATTGGGCTATGAGCTTAGAACTAAATTAAATCAGGATTTAGTTAAAGTCAGCAACTGGTTGTGTGCATTGTGGTATGAAGATAAATGTAGCCAGGTCAAAGATTTCATTATAGATAACTGAGCCAGAGTGAAAGCTGCAAAAAAACTTAAATATAATGCTAAAAGGAGAACATATATAATGGTCTGAAAATGACAAACTACTTGGTATCATGATTAACAATATTTTCATTTGGAAAATGCAAATTGATTTGGTCTTTAAAAATATAAATTCACTGCTTTATCTTCCATGCAAAGAAATAAAAATATTATACAATGCTTCTATAATGCCAGTAAATCAAGAAAGACATTTGTAATTTCAAAAAGGAGCAGCTAGAGTTATTCTGGTTCTACATATTAGCTAAGATCCATCTCAAACAACAATTTATGTTTAAACCAAATTTTATTTTTATAAGAGTTTTGCTTACTCTGGAGCCAAACTATGGAATTCCATTTCACCCTATCTATGCTCAACTAACTCCTCCAAGAAATAATCATTTGCATGATTTTATGTTATTCATTACTACTGCTCTTTTAAACAAAGTGATTTCATATTCTCACCTGTAGTGAGTTACATGGATACACCACTAATCCTCATCTTTAATGCCTTGTATAATTATATTTTGTAGTAGTATTACTAAATTTTCTTTTCAAAAGACACCACCACTTGTAAAAATATTATTATTATTATTATTATTATTATTATTATTATTATTATTAAATTTGGCCTGAGGGAGAGGTTGGTAAGGAACTTCATCAAATATTTTTCAAATGCTGAGATAATCTTCAAAATTCCATAACTGTGATGTGTATTTTTGCTTCTAATTCTTTTCACTAATTTGCTACATTATATCTTAATTTTTGGATGATCATCATGCTTTCCAGCAATTCCCAGTAATTATTTTCTGCATCTACTGGCTTGTTTACAGATTCACAAATACCCATATCAGAGAAATAATAACTACACAGCCTTCTTATTGTCAACTGTTTGACAGTTAAATTACTGTCCATTTTTCATGCTTTACCATCTATATCTTGCTTTTATATGTAATGGTCAGTGATTAGAAGAGTTTATGATATAGTGTTGTCTGTTATATGTAATCCATCAGTTAGCACAAGTTTCTTACCAATATCCCTCCTAAACTACTAGGAGGATTGCAACATGGGATTGTCACAAAAAGATTTCTTAAAATGTATAGTTTCTAGATAAAAATATTGCTTATCTAAGATGTAATTTAATTGCCATGCTAGCCATTTTGAAATTCTCATCTCTTCTCATATTGAATGGAAAATCATTGACAGAGGATTTTCTCTAAAAGACTTCACACAGTTTCTGGTTCTCCTAGAAGCCATCTTGGACACTTTTTACTGCTACGTCCCATAAGTTGTTAATCATATCAGCATAGGGTTTTCACTAAAAGATTTTCATAAAGTCTAGTTGTTCCTAATTGAAAATGGTATCAACCTGATATTCAATATGGCCACCATATCATCCATCTTGAACATCGTATTGCTCTTCTCCTGAATAGAAAGTCATATTTCACTAGAAGACCGCTTACGATGTCTGGTTGTTCCTAAATATATATAGTGCCAATCTAACACCCAGTATGGACACCATTGGGGCCATCTTGAAATTTTTAATTGCTAATGGTTCTGAATGGAAAGTCATACTGACATAGGGTTTTGACCAGAAGACTTCTTATTATGCCTAGTTTGTACCAAATGAAAATGGAGCTGAACTGACATTCATAATGGCTGCCATAGATGCTGTCTTGAAAATCATATTCTTGCTGCACCTCTATGGAAACATGTGGTTTTCAACAGAATACTTCTTGTTATATCTTGTTCATTCTTGGATGATCTTGTTATTGCTAATCTTCCTAGATGGATGTTCATATCAACATGGGTTTTTCACTTCTTATGATATAGGTTCTGAATGAAAATGGTGCTGATCTTGCATCCAATATGGCCACTGTGGCAGCCATCTTGAAAATCTTGTTGCTGCTCCACCTGAATGCATGGTCAATTGTCATGAGAGTTTCACCAAAAGATTTTTTAATGATATCTAGTTTGTCCTAAATGAAAATTGGTGTATGGCTGCTACAACAATTGATTGAAAAATCTTGTCATTGCTCAAAGATATCAGAGATGGTTTTAACTCTGGGCAGTTTTAAAAAGAGGAAACTATTTTGAATTCCTAAAAATTTGTTTGGCCAATAGAAGATAAGTCCCTTTAAGAAACTGTTGTGTCAAAGCTCATTTTTGCCATTGCATTCAGTTTAACCTTCTACTTCTTAGTTTCAGTCTGCTACTGTGAAAGATAATGAGAATGTTGCTACAGAAAAATGGTTTGCAAGTACAATCTAGTTTTTTTATATGGCCTGTCCCAGGGTTTATAGTGCGATGATACTCCTAGAACAATACTGATTTACAGTCAAAGATTTTGAGACATTTTGAGGCAGCAAACTAAACTAAGCCATTGATACATGTATATGTTGCTGCTTTAGTTTTTACCTTGGTTTTCAAGGGATTTGCAAATATAATGGAAAATATAGACATTTCAAACACTAAGAAAGCAAGTCAGTCACTGTTATTGTTAACTTTTCATCATTCTTTGGGTCAAAAATTCAGTTATAAAAAATAGGACTGAAATGTTGACTCTAATGTGCACTCTAGGGTCACATAGTGTGCGCAATCATTGGCATTGTTAGCCAATATTATTGGAGAGTATTTTGATACCTAAATATAAAAAAATGACATCAATGAAATAATGATAACATCACTTCAAGCTGCACAGGAAACATCAATTTTCCAGAAACAGAGCAACTTAACATTATGTTGCTGATATTGTTATGTGCAACTAAAATACTGACAACATTAAGAATTGCTACTCTATGGAAAATATTCATATACTTAAGATTGTTATTTCTGACAGAGGCTAATAAGGAAGAGGTTGTCATCATGGGGCTTATACCTGATTGTGAGCGAACAGAAGAGAAAGCTGTCACAACAGGTAAATATAAATCTCTCTCACTTGTAAAGATGTGCACACACATATGCTCACTGCCCTGTGATTTATATATCTTCAGCCTGTTAAAAGTATCCTTCTGTTTAAAGAAACTGGTATGAATTCATTGGTATAGATTAGCAATAGGCAGGTTTGAATCATGAATGAAACTGATAGAAATTTAGCCCAATTCAGTAAAAGGAATAAGATTCTTCAGGTCCATTCTTTCTCCAGAGTCTGCTGTTATATATCCTAAGCACTCTGTTTCCAAATGCATCCAACATTTTATGCCCCGATATTTAGGTCTGACTGTTCAGTTTTCACTGTCCACAGACATCAATAATTGAAACATACTTAAATGTAGGAAACCATATTCATTTAGAAAACTAAATGCAGTCTTGTGTGTTTTTGTCTTACCAATGATTATTTAAATATGATGTCACAGAGCTGCATATTACTATTAAACCCTAAGATGCATCTACATGAACCCCACAACTGGTCTTCATAGTTTCAATAAAATAAAGCAATCAGGGTAAATAAGCAATGATGAACTCAATTCCCAAAATATCCCTGCATGACAGTTTTTAAAGAAATGCCCACAGAAAGAAATAAAACCATATTGTGTATCTATAACAAACCCATATCAAGCCTACAGAGTTTCGATAAAATCATGCATGTAGTGAGAGAGGAGAAGTAATGATAAACTGAATTCTCAGAATACTCTTTTATTGACAATTTATCAAGACATTCTCCCCAAATTAGGTCACAGGATAACATTAAAACTGTTCTTTACATCAAAAACCATCCATATACTTAACCTTAAGTATTTCATTAAAATCTTCCAAGTTGTGCATGTTGAAAAGCAATGAAAACTTTATCACAGTTTAAATATCAATGAAAAGATAGATGGGCATACTCGGGGCAAGGAAAATATCCCTGCTTTTCAGGCAGTCAAGGAAGAGAAGGAATAACATGATTGATCCTAACTTCACATTTGTGGCAGTTTTTAATAAATTTCCTTTGAAATGGGCCATTGGATAAAAAGCAAAAAACCTTATTGCACATTTATGCAAAAAACATCTTGTGTACAAAGTTTCACTAAAATCATCCTGTAAGTGTAGGTGGAGAAGAGCTGACAAAACTACCCCTTTCGTTAGATATTTTTTGTTGGGCCACAGGAAAGCAGTAAATGTTTATTGTACATCTCACACAAACCACAAAATATTATCTAGACTACAAAGTTTTAATAAAATTCTTCAGCTGTTCTAATAGGAGAAGCAATGAGAAAAATAGACAAAATACCTGTTTTAATGAATACTTTTCAAGAAATTTCCCCATATAAAATCCAGAATAAAAGAGTTAAACCTTATATCAAGTCTATACAAACCACTTATCTAGCCTATAATGTTTCAACCAATGTACAAGTAATGACATACTGTATTAATACAAAACAGCATTTTTGGCAATTTTTTCAAAACTTTCCCCAAAAATGGACTAGAGGAAAAAAAGCAGAACATTTCTGCATTTCTAAATCAACCATATATTTACCATTTTTATGTTATGACCATGTCTGTTTAACTTTTCCATTTCTGCACAACAATTTAAGTTCTACATGGTCATTTGGTATTGTAATACCTCAGATATATTGTGTATATTAGAGGTTTATAAACCAGTCTGTAAAAAAGGGTAGTAACTACCATTAAGGTCTTCATGCTGAAATAGGCCTCTGTTGTGGAAAACCAAATTTTATCTTGCATCATATTATTATTTGACTTCTTTTTACAAAAAGCAAAATTTGTGAAGCATAATTCTTTATAGAAAACTTCCAGAAAATGATGGATATCTCTCTAAAAAAAACAAAATTATATATTCTAAAGTTTTTATTTAGTTTGAAATAAGTGACAGTTATTTTTTATTCTGCAGCAAATAATATTGATAATAATATTCACTATCATCATAATCATATTATTTCACACTATTCACAACAAAAGTTTCAGAAGAATAGAATTTTATAAATAATGATTGATTTTCCAAACTTTTGGGGCAAATATTATTATTTAAGCATTGATAATGTAAGTGGAAATGTATAAAACAATAAAATCACATTCATTTACTTATCTTAAATCTTTAGATAATGGAGTTTATTATTATGGTAATTTGTGGAATTAGTGGAAATAATCAAATATTCATCATGATTAATTGAGGGCATCATTAGCATAAAATTATCTGTTGTACATTTGCTATTTGAAATTGTTTAAAAATTAAGTATTTTTAATACCATTGTTTAAAATACATTGAATATGCTGTGCAGATGGGGCACTTAAACATTTGAATCTTGTCTTTGAGTAATATTGCATTCCAACAAAACATCTGCTTGACGTTAATCTGGATGCCCTGCTTGATATCCAACATTTGCACAGAATATATTTAAAGTCCAAATTGCTCATGTGAACACACACAAGAGAAAATCCAACTTAGAACAAATTTAACACATATCTAATCAGAATCAAATTCCACATTTCTCATGTGATAACTCACTGAGAAATTAGAACTCTGCCTTATTTTCAAACATTGTCAGCTGTAATGGAAAAGAATGTTTTCTAAGCTCTACTTCTAATGTGAACATTAAAATTTTCCTGTGAGCAAATTCTGCACATGTGAAAATTTAGTTGATTTTCCTTGGCTTAAAAGATTCAACAAACTGCACGTGCACTTACAGAATCTACTCTGTTTGCATACATTTCTAACAAGGTTGTCATGTGCAGCTTGTGAGAAGCTCATGAGAATTGGCGAGATTCTTCTGTAGGGGGCCCTAACAAAATTGATAGGAAACAAAATGTTCCCATAAGGAACAGTTTGAAGGTTAGTGTTTGACATGCTCTTGTGAAATTTTAACATAACTTGTTTCTTCTTGTGACCAATTCTTATTTATGACGACAAGCATTAAACCCAGAACACACTGAGCTTGTTAATTGTTTTCAAATGTCATACTGAGAAAAAGACAAACCAAACATTATTTTAAATTATTTGAAACATGCTACAAGCCTACTTTAGCCTCATGTGCTAGGTAAATTTTGTGACGCAAGTGATGAGTAAAAGAAGTTTTATATGCATTATTGTTATTGAGTTTTAGAGCATTGTCTTGCTTGATATAATAAATTCAGATGAAGATTCGACTGATTGTTTGATGGACTCTATATACATGACAAAACAAATCGCTTTTGTGAAAAATGTAAAATTTTAAAAATTTGAAGTGTTGTGGAAAAAAACATTTTATCAATCGTATATTGAATTTTATGACTACAGCTGCACCTATATTCACCATACCAGAATCTCATGATGCAAATGAAGAAAGTCATCAGAATATGTCAACTCTTGACTCAGACAGGCTGGAAAGTTCAGGAGTGGACCAGAGTGACTCAAAGCAGGGATCAAACTCTTGCAACAGCTCTAATATATCTCATGGTGACCTTGCCCATGTTGCTGGCATTGACACTGATGCATCTCCTAATGACCAGGATAGTATTATATATCAAAGGCAGCAACCTGCAGGGAATAGGAGTGATTTTTCAGGTGCAAAATATTTATTCTCTTACTTGATAATATACAGAATATTTAATATTGATATCAGAGCTGAAATCAGATTGGCATAAACAAAAGTCTCATTTTGTTTGTGGTTTAATTTAATTGTTTTCATCTTCGTTAAAGAGATATTTGGTTGAGGTAGTATATATACTTTTTACAACGAATATAAGTAATGTAAATGTTGGCAGTTTGTTCGATTAAAATGTTGTATCATCATACAGGATCTGAAAGGTCTGGGTATTGGTAAATACCCAATGGCTCAGATGAAAGGGAATAACCTGAAGTCAGTTACTTTTTATGAAATAGTGGTGTATTGCCAAATACCCATTGGGATACTCACTTGCTTTGCACCCTTTTGATCAGTGAGTGACACCGTGGTTTTAGATAATGTAGCTAAACTATTAATACTATTTTAAAAAGTTAACAATATCTAACTAATCTCTTTATTCATTTATTTACTAATGTTGTATACATGTAGTTGGAAAGTAATGTATATAGGATTTCCAGCTACATGCATACAACAGCAGCAAAAAAATTACTAACTTTTCAAAACAATATTAAAATTTTTGTAACAATAAAATAATCTGTTAAATTGTAAATTGTTACAAGCAGTCATGTTGTCAGGTGCATTCTTAGTTATTCCAAAAAAAGCTGCACTAAGACCACTGTGCTCTAAGTGTATGCAATGAATTATTTAGTTGAACATAATGTTGGCTTCATTGCATCAGAACTTTTCACAATTTGACAAAAGCAACACATTATATTTCATTACACCTTACTGAAAATTGTTCTAACTTATGGAAAACTATTGACTGCCTTGCTGAGAAGGTCTTGGTAGGGTTGGCAAGTCTGCAATATACTCCTCACAAGAGAACTATTCTGAAAATGTATGCCAAGTCAAAAGCCTGAAAGGAAAGACTCTTTTAACTTTGTAAAATGCTGATGTTGAAGGTTACAGAAATCTTTTACTCTCAGAGAATTACAAGACTTCCTTGACTGAGCATATCACACTACAGTAGCCAGAACTGAAAAAGGCAATACAGATGCTTTCATCTGACATGCAATAGCACTAACAAGCTGTATTTTCAAAATGATAGAATAGATGATAAATGACAATCTCTTCTAGGATCTCGACGCCAAGAAATTAGTATCAGACATGCAATGTGGATTCAGATGCCAGAAAAGCACTGAATGTCACCATCTTAAGCCACTTACCAGATAAAGATACCATTTTTACTGCAGAAATTACAGTCATACTCATCCTATAAACTACACTGAAATCTCATGAAAAAACAAAATTTATCATCTTTTCACACAGAAATGCTTATAGAACATTAAATCTGTCAACCTGTTAATACCTCCAATCTCATGCAAAAAACAATTTGCTCATACAAATCAGGAAAAAATGTTCTGCAGTTCTGGTTGCCTAGTCTCATTGGTATTAAGGATAATGAAAAGCAGATAAAGCAGCCAAAGCTGCCCTGTAGTCACTTGCTTCTGAATGGAAGATGCCATATAATGACTTAAAACATTTTAATATCAGTAATACCTTATCTTTTGCTATTTCATAGCTAGTACTTTTCTGGGAGGAAAATACCCTGACCAAATAGTGAAAATTCCCATCCTCCATTAAGAAGAACCAGAAACTGTCAGAACACTAGATCACCCCAGCAGGAGAGTCTCATTCATATGGGGCATGCATATAGGCACTCATCATTATCTTTTTGATCACCATGTTGTAATGTGTAACATCACTTATATAAAGAAGATTCACAACCAATTCAAGCGCATTATTAATCATCTTGTGTCCTATATTCTTCTTAAACATTAGGATTGTGGAATTCTATACATTTGAACTTGTGATAGAGTTTTAAGGACTATTTAAGATTTAATTCACAATAATATATGTTCTTTTTAAATTTTCACTTTGTTTTTAGGGAAATAAATTATTTGTTGAATTTTGCAAAAACTTGTTGCATTTAGCTCTTTTCTGTTACTTAGTTTAAGACCATAGAATCGTAACAGTGAGAGTGAAACACCAATATAATATGTCTTTTCACTGAATAAATAGACTTGGTCCATTATATAGGTTAGAAATGCCTGGATTCCCATTTAAACAGAGATGTTGATCTCTTCTGGCTGTGGAGTCTGTAAATGGTATAACCTATAAAAAGTTCTCTATCTTTCTGATTAATGTTGCTACTAGAGAGTTCTAGATCAGATTGGATGATTTCTATTTATCTGACATTAAACACTGTTTATGTTTTGGTTGGATTGGTTAAAGTGTTTAAACAATGGGTTATTCTTTTCATTATGGATATCCTTGAGGTGTTCTTTTATTCTCTCTTGGAATTCCCTTTTAATCTCACCTATGTATTGTTTGCCACAGATCCCAGGTGAGTAATGACATTTAGTGTGGTAAAATTTTGAAGTATTTTTGAGGTTGTAAATGTGCTTATAAATATTTTACATTTATCCATTTTCATGCAAAAGCTGCAGTTAAAGGTTTCATAATCTAGTAGTTTGTTTGCAAATATTTTAACCCAAAGGCCAAGGTGTTTACTTGAAAACTTAGCTCATAATAGTTGATTACATAATTTAGAATCAATCCTCTGTGCAAAGATCAGTTGATTTTGAAATATCTCTAGAAGAGTCAGTTTCAAAATTGGCCAGAGAGACCCTATTACATGTTCGATGAAATAATTATCTTTTATCGTATGTAAAAATAGCTATCACACTATTGCTTTTTTATCCATCTGAGAATGATTTATTAGATTGGAACCTTTTTTTGTCTTACTTTGGATAAGGCTTCTGTTAATTTTGCAAGTTTACAGAAGCTTCAGTGTATTTATTGTGATTAAGTGGTATCCTTTTTTGAATAATTTGGTCTTTGAAACAGTTCACTTCAGCTGATTTTGGTGAATGATGAAAAAGGTGTTTTAGCTTAATTCATCAAAAGAGGTTGTCAGAGTTATTATGAAACTGACCAAGGTTATTTTCCTTAACAAGTAGGTAAAACTTAGGCAATTGTTAATAAATTCCTTTAAATGCTGCTTCCATATTATCAAGTTGATCTAGATGACAGTTGTCTCTGAAGTGTTTCTAGCATTTTGATAGGAACAACAGCCTCTAATCTGACCCAAAGCTTAATATGGCTGATTGTGAGTCACCAGTTCAAGTTTATCCTCCCTCCATGTCTCCCAGCAACAAACATTGGCTCATGTAGTCCTGTCTTTCATAAAGAGTGCAGGATGACAGTTTCTTTTTTGTCCTTATTGAAGGCAATGAGTTTGACACAGAACAGGCCAATGTAGTAACTCCTCCATTTGGGTATCCTGTTCCTTCTAACTCTTCGATTAAGGATTAAGGAAGCAAAGGAGGAAATATCAGGTTATGTTAACTCCCAAATTCCTTCCAGTCTGAGCAACTTTCTGGGCAAACTCTCAACCAGACCTCTTGCTCCTTCCTCTTTAGGTTATGATCATGATCTTTCTCAAAAGTTTAACAAGGCCAAGCGTTTGCTAGATAACATAAGAGGGTAGTCTTGTCCACACACACAAACACACACACACACACACACACACACACACACACACACACACAAACATTGCAAGACTTGGTAGCTACTTCAAGCTACAAGATTCATACCAGTTCCTGTCCCTCTAAACTTCCCACTTTGGAAACTGAAGTAGCTCAGGTGTTTATTTCTTCAGGGTCCTTTGCTAGCCTTCTAGTGAAAACTGTGGAATCATTAGAAGAAAAGGCTAGGTCACCAGTAAACATAGCCTCACATGTTGACTTCTTTTCAGCAGCCTCACTCAGCCTGCTGACTGGAATCTCTATCACCAGTACCTCTTATTCATTTTTTAAAGAATCATGTAATCTTTTATGCATGCTTTGTCCTTGTCCAAGGCCTTGTAATCAGAGCTTCCCTAACTTCACAGAGTGTTGGTCTGGACACTTCTAAGGTCTTACTAAAGCATGGTAATAACCTTCTGAGGTCAACACTGGCCAGGAAGCAGAATCATCCAGACTGCACTCCAGGGTCTTCAGCTGTGTTCAGAGCTCCACCTGAGCATGTGGGCCCTAGAAGGGTGTGCCACAAAGGCCCAGAGAAGAAGTTCACCTCTCCTGCAGGGCATACCTCTCCCTCTGGTTTACATTCTTCACAAATGAATCACACTTGAACACTATTCTGACAACTGAAATAATTGCATGTATGTATATAGGAAATATCTGACTTCAAAGAAACATTGCCAATAATCACAAACTTAATTAAAGTTGGCGTCAACATTCTTATTTAATGCAATGATGTGTAAATAACATCTGTTCTTAAGCATGTCGCTGTTGTATTTAACTTAAGATGAATTAGGTTACATATGTGTACTTTACCTATGCAAATTAGCTAAATGGACTCTCCCATGACATATCACCCTACTTATTGTCAGCAAATTAAGTAACCTCTGAAAGGTGGTTGCTGATCTCAGACCACCTTACTTTTTAATTGCCTTTTAATTATCAGCTATATGCGCTAAGGATAGGTTTAGCTGAGCTTTTTAAGCAGGAATGTTGATTGTTCTTACATACTGCACATTACAGGCATTTTCATAGTGGTGAAGAAATATACTGGTTTTTTTTGTTGTTGTTGTTGAAACACATTTGAGCCTAAGTTTCTTGTAAATCATGTTTTTTGAAACATGACCATTTAGGAGGGGTTTGAGAGTCTAAAATCAAGTTTTTCATGTGACACTGCATGTTATGGCAGGTATGCTTTTCAAGAATCTATCATTGTACTAATGTCACAGAATGAGATTCATTTGCTTTCAAGAACAAGTCTGCTAATATAAACATACTGCCCAAGGTCATGTGACGTAAAATGCTAGAAAGTATAAGCCTGTTTTATAAAGGATATTGGCTAGTTCATGAGCAGCGGCAGCTTTTCTAAAAGTCAGACTTTTAAAGAGCAAAACATGCTTATTTTGTTAGTTGAATCGGTAATTTTAGCAGTGTGGAAGTGTGAATCATTTTTGAAGGCAATTAATGAAACTCAGGAAGGATGATCCATCGGTTATTTTCAGAACTTGATGGTGTTTGATTTAGTGAAACTTGGCAACAAAGGGGAGCATTTTATACTGTTTACATACTTCAAACAAACATCAACATTAGTCATTATGGAATAATGTATATATCATCTGTTGACATAGTAACACTGTCATACATCATGGCAGAGAGAACATTTTTAGTACACAGAAGAAGTTGGGGAAGTTTGCACAACAGTACCATCCAATCTCAGATGAGTACAAACATGAACAGTAATGACACTTGCATCACCTTCAAATTCTCCAGTGAATTGTTTAGTATAGCAAAGTCAGCAACCATAAGTTAAAATGTATCCTACAGTCCAGTGGCTTTTAAAGACAGAAACATTTTGTCCTTTGTATTCAATGTCTGTGTAATTTTCATTATATGCATGTTGATTATATATGCCATGATATATGACATGCTAAATGTACCAAGTAATAATCTGTCTGGAATTGTATTCAATGCTTCAATGAAAATATATTTTATTTTTTCAGATTTGAATTACCAGTAATTTCCTATCAGTTTATACACGTAAATAACTAATTCTCAACAGTATCACATATTTTGAGTCATATGCTCTGATCCTGTCTTCAAAATACACTATAGAGTAACACAGAAAAAAATCAGCAGAGAAAGGTTGGTAGGTATACCTTTGCTAATGGTGTTATAAAGATATTAGTTAGCACATTAAAGGCCAATTTCAGTACATTTAAATGTTACCTACTTATTGCTGAAATACAACATCATAAACAGTAAAACAAATTCAAATTTTCAAAATGATTATGTCTGTGTGTTTGTATATATATATATATATATATATATATATATATATATATAAGGTAGATAGGTGTATTCTTTTCTTGTTTATTGTAGGATCAGGAAAAGAATTACATGCTTCAGAAGCAGGAAGTTCCATTAAACCTTCAACCACTTCACAAATCAGTAAGTTACATATATACGCAAACAATGACTGAGTGTTTATTTTTATGCCTACTTACCCTAATTTCAAAACCAGTGCATTAGGGAACATGCATATTCATATTTTGACCTCATGGCTTGATATTTTTCATTTTCATCATACTTTCAAATTTGCTGTATAACTTTAAATCTGTCTGAGGTTAAGAGATGAAATTCTGTATACTCTTATATATAATCACTAAAATATTCCAGCATCACCACATTGAGAGTCCTATCTTAAAGGTCAAGGTCACAGCTGATATTCTACATCTCACTTTCCCATCTGGTCCATAACCCATTTGATAGTAAGGGATGAAACTCAGCATGATTTATACATACTCACCAGAAGATGTTTCATATTCCATATTGAAGGTCATATCTTTAAGGTCAGGGTCACTGCTCAATATTTTATAACATACTTGACCATCTGGTCCATAACCCATTTGAGAGTAAGGGATGAAACTCAGTATGCTTATACATAATCACTACAAGATGTTTCATATACCATACTGAAGGTCATATCTTTAAGGTCAGGGTCACTGCTCAATATTTTATATCATACTTGACCATCTGGACCATAACTTTAAAACCATTTGAGATTAAGGGATGAAACTTGGTATATTTATACCTCGCTAGAAATTATTTTGGTGCTATCTTCAAATTCAGAGTAATGGCTCAGTGTTTTGTGTCATGTTCTTTTCAGTGGTAAACTTTAAAATTCTTCAAAATTAAACAATGAAACTGGATAAATTTGTCCATCATCATTGTAGGGTAACATGGTCATATTCCAACCAGTAGGGTAATTCCGACCGTAGATGTACATCCTGCTGTTTATAACAAAGATATGCAAATTACTTGCTGTGTTCTTTGTTTTTATTTGTGCATATGCATATGCAAATTAGTACTGATATTTCCAGGCGATGAGGGCATCGCGTGACAAAATGACGTAATCGCCTCAGTATTCTCTCTTCTGCACAAGTTTAGAAGCGGCATTCATAAAAAATTTTATTCAGGACCCTAGTCAGGCATCAATCATCCAAGATTTGTATAGCATTCAATAACATAATAATTATGCTATCATAGCTTTAAAATAATGCTTTGTCTCACTAGAAAAGTAAAAATTGCACCAGTTTTATGACAAATAACAATAGTATGCAATGTTCTATATAGTGGTCAGATTTACCCCGGGTTATTTTTCATAAGAGGGCAATTCCAACCAAGAACACAAGCTTAAAGAAAATGTAGATTTATGATTAGTTTGTATTGAACTTTGAAGAAAAAAACCCAGGAATAAATACGTAATTAAAAACAAATAATAAAGTAAAGGTATAAATCTAATTAAAAATAAAATGTTAATTCTCACCACAATTATCTCTATAACATCCACAATTATCTATGTAGCAATATCGCTTTCTATCTGCTATCTATCTGGAAAAAAAATAAAAACAATTAAAAGCTTTTAAATCTGTCAAAATAAAAAAAATCTTTATATTTTACAGAAGAAACTGATATATGTACGGTCCATATATGGTGGTCAGAATTACACATATCAGAGGTTGGAATAAGCCACAACATGGTCGGATTTACCCCTGCATTTGTAGTCATAATAAAATCATTTTTCAGTAAGAAGAGCTCAAATTATGTGCTTTTTGAATAATGAAACTTGCTGCAAGAAGCCCGATTGACTGCTTCCTGTATCATAGTTAGGGGACGCAGTAGTCAGCTTCAGTAATGAAGTTATCGATCTCATGTCAATGCTCTCAGTGGTTGGGATATGACCAGATTACCCTAAGGATTTGTGAGTACCATTTGAGGGGTCATATCTTCAAGGTGCATCCTGACAGTAGTAACATGAATCCTTTTAATTGAGAGCTCAGAATTACACAATTACCACTTCAAAACACACTGCAATTAAATGAATGAAAATGTAATTATTTGTTTCTAAAAATATGTGGTGAGCAATGTCAAGACATCTTTGCCGATTCAGTCTGTCTTTTTCAGTTCAAAGTTCAAATTACCAGTTAGGGGCCAGCCATTTAAGGGGTGGTTGGGAGCCCATGATTTACTTTGAAACATTAATTCAAAGTAAAACTATCTTTCTTGAAGCTATTTGGGGGCTTTTTTTCAAGAAAATAATCCCATGCCTACCCAAAAAATAACAGAAATAACAGACTTTTAATTGATTTGAAATAGAGTAATGTCAAAAACAAGTAGTTCTTCAAAGAAATTACTAGTCCAAACAAAATTAAAGAACATATAACACACAACATGATATGTATTCTAGGCTAGTAATCCAGATAACATGTACAGCGAGTCTTCAGAAAAGCTTTTATCTGCCAGACATGTCAAATGGTAAAGAAGTTTTACCAGTTGCTAAATCCCACCTTGTGATTCAGTTTTATTAATGTTGTTCTTTTTGTTATCATTTATCCAGCAACAAAGCAGCAGATTAAGGTATACAGTGCCATTGCTGAGTAATCCCATCTATACTGCTAAGTCTACTATCAAACATCAGACAAAACTTCACCTGAGAGAAAGTAACTGTATAAAAATGCTTTAGGTACATGTGCAAATGACAAGAACCTAAAGGTAACTAATATAGTAGATCATAGATTTCTTCAGTCTGCTATTTTGTCAAATCCATTATATTTTTCTTACCAGCAACATGTAGAAGCCTATATATATATATATATATATATATATATATATATATATATATACATATATCTATATCTATATATACATATGTCTTTTCAGAAAAGCAAGGTCTGAAGAGAAGAAAGAAAATTAAGCCTAATGAAGGTAGGATATCTAATTCAAAATATAGAAATTATTCAATTTTGATGTAAATACTTTGTGGAAGGATTTTATTTTCTAATAACTTAATTTGGCTTGTAAAGTTGTGAAGCCAGTTTTGCTTATCATAAAATTCAGGCATGTAATTGATCACTAAGTGCTTAGAAAGGTGTTATTCACATCTACATTAAGAGAACAAATGAAGGAGATTAGTTTGATCACCTTTGATATCTTTGTCATGTATTTAAACTAAGAAGCAGTTTTGAATCCAGGCAGTTTCTAATACTTTCAACACAACTCTCGGTATTTTATCAGTGACTCTACAAGAGCAGTATGAGGTTGCTCTTCCTGGGTCATTGCAACCTTACATCAACACTGATAGGATATAAAGTGTCTGCCAGGTTCATTCTGGTTTATGCTCGTCTATTATAAAAATCAAATAAACATCATAAGTATACTCCAGTGATACTTCGTCCCACATCAGCTATTTAATACTTTTAGTTGATTAAACTCAGTCTTCCCACCCCCAAGGAAGGAACACATCATGGTTTTGCACTGTCTATCCATCTGCCCCACACTCTTACCTTGTATTAGATAATCTAAAAAACTATTGTGCCTAACCATACAAACTGCATATTAAAAACAGCTCTCTCACTATAAGGCAGATAATATAACATGGTTCCTATGTACAGAATGTCTTTCAGTGAATAACATTAATCCCATTTTTATGCACAACAAAATAATACTGAATTGTCCGAGAAATGATTTAATACATGCATTGTAAGAAATATAGGATACATGAGTATATGCATTCATCTCTCTCTCACTCACACTCTCCCTTTCTCTCAAACATGCCACCATTCATTATTGCTAATATTCTACAACATCAAACTCATAACTAAAATAACATCAATACTTAATTTAAATATTTGTAAAATATTTGGCTGTCTCTGTGGGGGCTACTCATGGGCTAGAATCTGAATGTAAAAGAATGATTCCCAGTCAGTGCTAGGCTGATCCCAGCATTACTGTGTATTCTGGGCTGATCCCAGCTCAAGTAGAATTGGTGCTAGGCAGAATCCCAGTTCAATGTAAAAGACTGATTTCCAATCGGTGCTAGGCTGATCCCAGCATTACAGTGTATTCTGGGCTGATCCCAGATCAAGTAGAATTGGTGCTAGGCTGATCCCAGCTCAAGTAAAATCTGTGCTAGGCTGATCCCAGCATTCAGGTGTATTCTGGGCTGATCCCGGCTTGAGCAGACTTCGTGCTAGGCTGATCCCAGCATGCTAATGTATTCTGGGCTGATCCCATCTTAACCAAATCTATGCTAGGCTGATCCCCGCATAAGAGTGTATTCTGGGTTGATCTGAGATTCGTGGAATAGAGCTAGGCTGATCCCAGCTTGAAGCAAATATTCTTATATATTTCCTATTTATAACTGTAAAAGAAATGTATTTAATGGGCATGACCTTTACGTTATTAGTATAGCTTATGAGTATCCGATTGGGGAAAAAATGCCAAATTGAATTTGATATTAAAAAGATCAAATGAGAGCCCCAAAGAGGATGCCAGTTTGTAATGTGAAAATCCATTTGGAAGGAATGGTGTCCAAAGCACATGATACTAAATGAATTTACACAACTGTTGCTGAGGAGATAGGAGATGGTTAGGGTGAAATCTGATGTGGCACGCATAACATGACGGTACCATCATTCTAAAGTCCTAATTAGATGGTCCTCCACACCAACTGCAGGTGCAGTCACAGAATTGTCACAGTTCACCAAATTCTTTTTCTTGGGCCACTGATTTCTCCAATAACACCTCCAGTCCAGCACACGTGTCAAAATGGCACACAGTATCCAGAAATGTTTGTATTCTGTGCCACTGAACAACAGCGGAAGAATGATGTGTTGTAAGATGGTCACGCCTTCAATGAATTCCATATGAAGTGCTCTCCAGTAAACCTATTTGAAGAGCAGTGCCCTATGATGTGGATGGCTGTATCAGTCTGTGCACCCAGGAGACTGCCGAGCTGTGCACACTCTATCCAAAAACAAAATGTTTGTATTTCCCTGTCACAGAACTCCAGTGGAAAAATGACATGTTGTAAGATGGCCATGTCTTGCATGAACCCATATGAAGTGAAGTGCTCCCCAGTGAACTCGTATGAAGTGCAGTGTCCATAAGATGAGGCCATCGGTATCAGTCTGTGTATCCACAATACCTGAAAGAAGAAAATTGAAAAGCAGAGCTAGGGAGTAGAAAGTGCCATGGTGATGTGCAAAACGACCTGTAGTCAGCACAAAATTACAAACTTTAAATTTTATCGCTCAGGCAGATATATTTCCAAAAAGGAATAGGACTGGCACCTACCCAAGACTAGAATAATACTGTCTGATAGACAATTCTTAGTACCCTGATGCTGCCCTAATCCCATAAGTATGAGTTTTGAATAAACGAGGATGAGAACCACATAGCACGAGCAACGTGCGCCTAGTTATGGGAAAATCCCCCCCTTCAAGATGTAAGAAAGTGTGGTCTCAATGCCACCCCAGTAGTTATAAATAGTGACACGGCGCATGGACAGGGCACTGGTCTTGTAATTTTAGGGGCATAACACTTAGGAAAAAGGGGTACCCTTGGAGTGTTTGTATTGTGTAAACTCGACAACTAAATCAGCGGCATTGATTGATCCCATCTTCAAGTAACTCTATGCTAGGCTGGTCCCAACATTACGGTGTGTTCTTGGGTGATTCCAGCTAAAAGATAATTGGTGCTAGGCTGATCCCAGCATTAAAGTGCATTCTGGGCTGATCCCAGCTTAAGTAGACTATGTGCTAGGCTGAATCCCAGCTTGCTAATGTATTGTGGGCTGATCCCATCTTAACGAAATCTATGCTAGGCTGATTCCCGCATAGAATGTATTTTGGGCCGATCACAGATTTGTGGACTAGAGCTATGTGCTAGGCTGAATCTCAGCTTGCTAATGTATTATGGGCTGATCCCATCTTAACTAAATCTATGCTAGGCTGATACCCGCATAGAATGTATTCTGGGCTGATCCCAGATTCGTGGACTAGAGCTAGGCTGATCCCCACATGAAGGAAATATTCTTATTACTTTTCCTATTTAAAACTGTAAATGTTACGGTGTATTCTGGGCTGATCCCAGCTAAAAGATAATTGGTGCTAGGTTGATCCCAGCATTAAAGTGCATTCTGGGCTGATCCCAGCTTAAGTAGACTATGTGCTAGGCTGAATCCCAGCTTGCTAATGTATTATGGGCTGATCCCATCTTAACTAAATCTATGCTAGGCTGATTCCCGCATAGAACGTATTCTGGGCCGATCCCAGATTTGTGGACTAGAGCTATGTGCTAGGCTGAATCCCAGCTTGCTAATGTATTATGGGCTGACCCCATCTTAACTAAATCTATGCTAGGCTGATTCCCGCATAAAATGTATTCTGGGCTGATCCCAGATTCGTGGACTAGAGCTAGGCTGATCCCAGCATGAAGGAAATATTCTTATTACTTTTCCTATTTAAAACTGTAAATGTTACGGTGTATTCTGGGCTGATCCCAGGCAAAAGATAATTGTTGCTAGGCTGATCCCAGCATTAAAGTGCATTCTGGGCTGATCCCAGCTTAAGTAGACTATGTGCTAGGCTGAATCCCAGCTTGCTAATGTATTATGGGCTGATCCCATCTTAACTAAATCTATGCTAGACTGATTCCTGCATAGAATGTATTCTGAGCTGATCCCAGATTCGTGGACTAGAGCTAGGCTGATCCCCTCATGAAGGAAATATTCTTATTACTTTTCCTATTTAAAACTGTAAATGTTACGGTGTATTCTGGGCTGATCCCAGCTAAAAGATAATTGGTGCTAGGTTGATCCCAGCATTAAAGTGCATTCTGGGCTGATCCCAGCTTAAGTAGACTATGTGCTAGGCTGAATCCCAGCTTGCTAATGTATTATGGACTGACCCCATCTTAACTAAATCTATGCTAGGCTGATTCCCACATAGAATGTATTCTGGGCTGATGCCAGATTGCGCAGTGTTTTTCAAAAAGATGTGAAATGAAAATTGCAATGTGGCACATGGAAAAAAACAAAAACAAAGAAAATATAGTGCCGTGGAGTTTTTAAAGTGGTTGAGAAAATCAATGTAGTGTTTTCAACTGCACCTGTAAGCTTCCATGGAACATGGAGGAAGAGCATTTTTTACTAAAATGGACAATTTTATTACTCCCAGTCATAAATGTCCTAAGTTCCGGGCAGTGTATTGGAATTTCCTCTGCATAAGGTGAGAGCGGGAGGAACGTGTTCACCTTCTTGAATTTGTTGGTGAAGCTTCTGATGCACTCTCTCCAGGAATTGCAAGGATTCTGTCTCGTATATTGCGATTGTCACTGAAGGGATGGAACTTGTCTTCACTAGGGTTGCATTGTTGTCCATGATGGGCACCTCTGGTGGCAATGATTCTGCATGCCCTAAGGAATAGTGTGTCAGCTTGGTCCATGCATCCCTCGTGCCACTATTCCTAGAGTCAGTCAAGGAGCGAAACACTTTCAGATAACGTAGCCAGAGTATTTTGCAAATCCAACACCATCGTTGACAATTGGGTCACTGTCAAAATAATAGGATGTGTTGAAGGCACTTCCGGTTGCTCATGAGCGAAAAGATACTTCCCGAAAAGAGATCACTAGCAGATGATATTCTGCCCATTTTACCTGGACGACGGGAAACCTGGTAGTTTCTCCCATGTGCAATCACCAAAATTTATCATTTTTAACCAGGCACACAGTAGGAAAGTCAAAGTCAAACCAGAAACAGAAAGCTTGATTTGTGTTCAGTTTATGTATGTAATGTTCGTAAAAGTATCTTAATATTCAATGAATGTATTTCAACTTCCAAACACAATAAATCTGCCTGCTGACCACAAATATGGCATCTGATGATGTCATTCGGGAACTAGCTAACATCTGTTCTGAGAACCATTTCATTATCATTAACACCAATGCTGCTACATGCCCTGAACAAAGGAATCGACGAGATTTCGTTACTCCCTGGCTGAATTGAACACCTGGAATAGAAAGTTCTTGTCTAAGTTTGGCAGAGACCATTTCTTCGGTAATGTCAAGTTTTAATTGGCCATTGCTGGCGAGAAAGAGGATCAACTCGACTGTTAACGGTGCACATCGGGAAGATGAACAGAAAGTCAGTTTGCACGATATGGAAAACCACCAGACCACCAGCACAAATCCATAAGAAGAGTTTGATGCAGAGACTCAAAATC
The DNA here is from genome assembly GCA_016617855.1 of Megalonaias nervosa. Classification (NCBI taxonomy): domain Eukaryota; kingdom Metazoa; phylum Mollusca; class Bivalvia; order Unionida; family Unionidae; genus Megalonaias; species Megalonaias nervosa. The sequence goes on along the minus strand of JAECUM010009804.1, from coordinate 30,320 downwards.
CATTATCTGTACCTTTGAAAAGCCAGAGAAGTGAAAAACTACATTCATTGTCTGTACATTTGAAAAACCAGAGAAGTGACTGATCACATGGTACTCTATATGATCCTGCAATGTTACGTAAGATTATCTAATTTGGTTGGCTCTTCGAATTCTGCTGCCAATGCCAACCAATGGGAATAGTTCTGCTCATGCCCCCCCCCCTTCAACAAGCCCCATGAAGACAGCAAGAGGCTAATAACAGTCTCTTGCATAATTCCCAGGTCTGCCTCTCAGTTTGAAGGCACATGTACAACACCCCTATCCAGGTGTTAGCCACTGACTAAGCCTTATAATTTGACATTACATCATCTTACCACACCACCAGTGGCAGTTCCTCCCTCAATGGTCATTATCAGACAAACCCCATTGCAACACTGGCAGTGTGTACCTACAGTAACTCAAGATCCTCAAGTTGTGCATAAACTAAAATGTAATAAATTATCATACAGTCATTTTGTCCAAAATGTCTATGAGCACTTGTAATTCCAATGAATAATTTTGTTTTAATAAATGGCTACTCTCAAATTATATTTTATCACAATAGTAAATAATTCTACAGACTGAGTTTGACAGGTGAATGAATAATTTTTATGAAAACAACCTTATATAAAGCCTATGACACAAAAAAATGACAAGGATGTGGGTCAGAAGTTTGCTAACAGAACATTCTAAATTTTGTAATGAAGGCAAGATCTTGAATTCAAATATCAATGAACAACTTTTTAGAAAATGATAAAAGTCAGGTAAGCCAATTCTATTCTACCCTCAATCATGGACAAAAGTCAAGCACACACAATAGATTATATATATATATATATATATATATATATATATATATATATATATATATATATATAGCACCTCCCCTCATAATGAAAAAGAAAGATTTATACAATAAAGATTTCTTTTACATATTAGTCCAATAAAATTACATAAAAAAATGTCTTATAAATGACACAAAAAAATAAAACAATATCCTACTACTTTTATTACATGTAAGAATGCATCTGCAATCAGATTATCTTTTCTCTTGAGGTGCCTAATGGTTTTCATTTTGTTATTGAAAGTAAGGTGGTTGTGATCACTGAATACAATAATTGGAGAAGGAACTGAAATTATATACACTTCAAAGTGTTGCAAAGCCTATATTAAAGCCAAACACATGAATGGCCTTTGCAAACGCGGGGCCCAATTTGGATCATTTTGACAGGGCCCCCTGGATTTATGTGTGGGGCCCCCTTTGAGCAGGGTATTTGGAAACAAACTTTTAACAAGCATATGATATTGAACTTAAAATCTTCTTCCATCACTTTAAAATTGCTTTCACTCTATAGATATATTTTAAAAAATTACTAATGCGCAGGGCCCCTGTGAGCATGGGGCCCGATTGGGCCAAATCAGTCCAATCAGCCTAAGGCCAGCCCTGGCAAAAAATTCCTTCTTGATTTGGAATGACTTTCCTCTGGTGCTTGTTTTTGTTAGAAAAACTGATGATCCACACTAATTTTGTCTTCATGAATCAGTATTCATCCAACCCCAACATTTGCATACATTTTAAATAATTGGCTAATATCTTTTTCAATAAGACCGCATGCATACTATTGTTATATTTAACACTGGTAGCTATCATTTTCTGAATTCTTATTGTGATTCCCCAGCCCTTTTAGGTTTTGTCACATTGTGCTTTTGGGCTGTCTCTATATTTCTGTGACTAGTTCAGTAAGTTTCTATCTGTGGCCAGTTCATTAAATTATTGAACTTGATGCAGAAAGAAACTTGCTGACACAGAAAGAAGATTACTGAACTTGTTACAGAAAGAAACTAAACTTGCTGAAATTGCTGGACTTGTCAGCAGAGACTCACTGTGGATAAATTTCCTTATTGGAATTAGTGTTGTGTTTGCAATGCTTGACGATACACAATGAAACGATGGTGCACTTTGTTTCAAAACCAGTTAAAGCATTTGATAGCAACATAGATCTAAGATGAGTTTTTCCTATTCCTGGAAACAAGATTGATTGGTTGAAAGAGAAGGTTATAATTGGATATTGTCTGGTGTTTCAAGATGTGGTTTAAGCATGTCTAAATATAATCTACTTTAAAGGCAGTCATATTTGGAACTGCCTGCCAAAAATAAAATACAGACAAAGGTGTGTTAACATTAAAAACAAGAACAACAAATGTTTCATATGGGCAGTGTTATCTGCATTGTATCTGGTAGAAATTGGCCATGTCTGTTGAGTTAGCAATTGGAAGAAATATCTGGATTGTTTAATTTTTAATGGTCTTTATTTTCCAAGTCTAAGCAATTGAACAACACCGCAGCAAATGTTTTTGGTGTAACTGCTAAGGGAAATGTTAAACCATTGCATCTTTCTTCTGCTGGTGATGTTGCCAAGGTTGACCTGCTTTCTATTCATAATTATAAAAAAGATGGCCATTATGTTTTGATTGAGAATTTTTCACATTTCATGAATGGCCAACATAACAAGCACCAGCACAAAACATATCATTGCATTAGGTGTCTACATTGATATTCTAGTGAGGAGCTTCTTGATAAGCATGGTTCAGATTGTGTTGACACTGCTAAATCCATTTGCCAGATGAAGATCATAATGTGTTGTCAAGCCAAAATATCAGTAAGATGATGCACATACCACACTGATTTTGTTCCATTGGCTAGCGCATATAACTATCCTGAAAAATCTTATATGAGACAATATCAGAAGCATATTCTATATGGGTTTGCATGCAAATTTGTGGTAGCAGTTTGCTATCTAAGCATATTATGGAAAAAACTGTGACATGCATTTCATTTAGGGTGTACTTGTTGAAGTAAATTACATTAAAAATTATACCAGCTAAGAGGCTTTTTAATGTCAATGACAAAGAAAACTTTCTGCATGCTCAGTTTTATTGGATCTGCTGTTGCATACCATGTGAACATAAAGTTTGTCATTACATTTGATGCTATTTTGTGGCAATGCTTATAACAACTGTTATCTGAAATTGAGAATGTCAGAATCCTGGTTCTGTTACATAACTTGTGAGGAAACAACTCGCATCACATTGTAAACAAAATTAAGCAAAAGAAATAAGTTGCATCCTAAGGCATGGAAAAGTACCTGTCATTTTCACTTAAGAAATTGTGTTTTAACAATTTGCATTTCATGGCCACCTCACTAGAAAAACTTTTTGTCCTAATAAATTTGTTCAGATATACCTCAGAAGAATTTTCTGCCACTGGCAGAAAATTTGCAAAGGAATCTATCCCTATGAGCACATGATATTATGGGAAAAATTTAATAAAATCAATCTAATGCAACAAGAATTCCTTAGCAAATTAGTCAGCTCAGATGTTTCTGATGCTCATTAAAAAGCATGCTGTCACTGTATGGAATAAATTTAATCTAAAAACTTTTGGCAAGTATCATAATCTTTACATAAGATGGATGACCTGCTGCATGCTTATGTTTTTAAATACTTGAAAGATCTCTGCTTGTCAAAGCATTGAGTTCAATGCTGGTATTTCCCTTGTCCTGTAATGGCATGAGATACTGTGCTCAAAAAGACAGGAATTTGGTAGGAACTTCTGACAGATCTTGACATGTATCATGTCTTCAAGAAAGGCATGTAAGGAGGAACTGCGGATATTGTAACCAGAAATTATGTTGTCAAAAACAAATATCACCTCGATTTTGATCCAACAGAGGAATCAAAATATATTACAAGTCACTCAGTCCAGAAAATTTCACAACATTGAAGTTGGCAGGTGATTATTACACTGGCTGCTTTTTAAAGTTAGATTTTACAGAATTACATGATGAACATAATGACTACCCATTAGCATCAGAGAACATGATGGTAACCAATTACATGCTGAGTTATATTCTGCAGCACTAAAAGAAAAGCTCAACTTTGGCAATTTTATTGTTTCTAAATTGATTCTGAACCTCCAGAACAAATATTTCAGTGTTATCCATTACAAAAGTTTAAAGCTGTGTCTCGATCTTGGACTGAAATCTAGAATCCACCGTGGGTTGAAAATCAAACAGAGAGCTTGGCTTAAGGATTACATTGTTTCAGTATGATCTTACAAGTGATTTCAGGAAGGTTTTTTTCAAAGTAATTAATAATGCTGTTTGGCAAAACCATAAAAAATATCAGGAAGTTTGTGAACATTGAGCTTGTAAATGATGCCAAGTGGTGTTACAGATTGGTTGCAGACCCATCTTTTATATGAATGGAAATTTTTGATGAAAAAATAATTGCTATTGACTAAGTGATGGCAAGCATAAAATTAAACAAGCCAGTTTTTTTATTTTTTCCTGTTATTCAACTCTCAAAGCACCTCATATATGACTTTCATTACACTGTTATCAAAGTGAAATATTGCGACCAAGTCAAGCTGATGCACTCTGACATGGACTTGATGTGTGATGAAATCAAAACAGTTGACATCTACAAAGCCATGGCTACCATGAAAGACAAATTTTATTTTGGTGATTTTGCTTGTGATTCTGTTAGCAAGATCAGAACATTTTATGATGCTACCAGCAAGTTCAAAGAAGAGTAAGCCACCCAGATATAAGAATTCTGACACTGAGATATAAAATGTACCTGCTTAACTGTTGGCAGAAATAAAGCATAAAACTTGCCAAGGCAATAAAAAAATTCTATCATAGACAACAATACTTCAGGAGAAAACTATTTCACTGTACTAACTGCAGGTAAAAAACAGTGTGTCCAAATGAACCCTTTCAAGTCAAGTTCAATCAATTTCTATAACAATAGGATTGTGCATCTAGCATGGTCAAGGTTCTTTCATTATGGAAAGACTGTCTTGGACAATAGTGACAGGTAAGTATTACAGAATTAAAATTAGCTTTACTCCCCTAAAAAACTATATTTCAGTACATTCTGAAAATATCAGTGTTTGTGTTGTGCTTGTAAGTGAGTGATAAATAGATTGATGCATGTATTTTTCACCAATGTTACCAAATCACACTGACTAAACTTCATGGTACTTGTTGTCATTCTTTCAAGTCAGAGAAAGTCTCTATTATGCCATCCAAATTAGAATCTCAACCTATAAATTGATAATGTAAAGGAGAGAAAAAAAACGTGTGATCACTCCAGTGTTCTTTTTGCTGAACTTTGTTTTTATCCTCAAAGACACAAGCTGTGAAAGAGAGTTTCTTTTATTTGAGACTTTTCTTTGCATTAAAATAACACAAGTTTGTGAAATACACCTCATTTATTCTTTCAAATGTCTCACTATTTTACACCTCATCCACAACATGCATCTATGTTCTTGCAGTTTTCTAAGTTCTAAATATGCCATGGTGGTGTGTGTGTATATATATGTATATATATGTATATATATATATATATATATATATTTATTTATTTATCACAGTCAATATAGTTTTCCTATACTATGTGCAGTTTCATATTTTTTATATTACCACATGTTAATATATCACTTTATGTGATTCTGATTGGTCCAAATTAGGTCAAAAAATTATTGTGCCATATCCTCTTTACTGATTGGCTGCAATTGTGGGAAAACTTTTTTAACCCCGCCTTCTGGAATTTTTTGTTTTCATTGGACATTTTTGTTCGCCATTTTTTGATTCGACTTGCAAAAAGGAATTGGCGAAAATGGTCTTGTCTGTTTCAGTATGGCCAATTTACATCACAGGGGTTTGTTATGTCATGTATAACATATCATAACATGAAAAATGGCTAAAACCTGCAAGACAAGAACAATAACAACAAGTAAAACTACAGGTATTGCTCAGATGATAGAGGGGGTGGGGTGGGGATGCAGGGGCGGTATATCCGTAGCATGGAATCCACCTTATATAGAAGCGTGGTTTAAATGTGGACTTACAGAAGTAAACTCACATTTGTTCACAGAAGAATGCAGACATAAACCAGTCTCCCCAACTGACAGAACTTTATTCATCCACAGCATATTTACATGGTAAATATGCGATTTAAGTCCGACTGAAAAAGAGATTTGTTTAAGTCTTCTGTACAGTCTAATGTTCCAAATCAAATACTGCAAATATCCGGTGACAAATAAATTACATTAAATATGGGAATTTCTGCATCCAGTAATCCTCTTTTCACAAAAATATTGCAACAATGTAATGTTTAGTTGTGATGTTTAATTTCAAGCTAAGCACTGGCACTGTGTTGTGTAGGCCAACCCAAATCGGTACTGTGCACTAAATCAAACAATGTGATATCACACACATTGTTCATTTTGTGTTGACAAATGTTTTGTCTTTTGTACAATGTTCTGTTTATTTGGATGGACATTTATTCTTTGATTTGTGGTTAGCAAAAATGTATAATCTACTTTTACTGTTTCAACTTTGTTTGGGACTGTCGTTTACACACAACAAATGAAAGGTACAGCATCTGTCAGAATGAAAGAAATTATTCATTCTTCTTTCTGTCTAAACAATTTCTAATAAAATAAAACTATGTGATAAAAAGAATCTTAAATAGGTAATGATTTAATATTAAATTTATGAAGCTCATTAAATAATATCCATCTTTTGCTTGCCAAGGCTAGCAAAAACTCATTTGATAAATTCAATATTAAACCATTACCCATTTGAGATCCTCTATATATGTGTTGTGTTCTTAATTTTTATCCATGATTGAGGGTTGTGACATTAATGCCTACTTGGATTTTGTCATAATTCTAAGTAAACAAGATGTTTGCATTGATATGAGTTCAAGACCTGACCTTGTTTATGAGTGTTTTGGATCTTTCAGTAGGAAGTCTATTACACTGTAGGTCAAGTGATATTTGTATATGTAGTTGATATGATAAACAATTATTCATTCCTGTTTCATATTAGTCTTTTTGAATCTCTGATTAGAGTTTGTAGTTGTGTTCAAATATAATCTGAGAGGAATTATTTATTTAAATTATTCATTGGAATTGCAACATGCTGACTTTTTGCACTAAAACACTACTTTGGGATTACTGGGAACTCATTCAAAGACAGTCTGGATTGTATCATTGTGGTACATCATGACATTCAAGTCTGTTGGAATTAATTTGGATCATTTTCTTTACTTTTGGACTTGTGATAGGACATTTAGGATTATTTGAAATTTAATTCATAATACTGTAAATATCTTTTAAATTTTTAATTTGCATTTATGGGAAATAAATTGTTTGTTGAATTTTGCTTATTAAATTCCTGATTTTGCTTTCTTTCTGGTACTTATTTTAAAACCTAGAGTCATAATAATAGATAGTGAACTGAAGTTAGTTAAGTTTCAAAATACACCTTTCCATGTACAGCACATCCTACATTTTTTGTGCCTTTAGTTTTCCAAGGTTATAGACAAAAAGATTCACATAATCCTCATTGGAATTCTGGGTCTTGCATCCCTGCAAAATTTCTCTTTATTCCTTTAAATAAGGTGTATAACTCCTTATATACTGCTCATGTACAGGTGCAATGCTCCCATACTTTTTGAACACCGCTCCGGTGGCCTAGTGGTTAGAGTGTTTGCCTTGGATGTGGGAGGTCGTGGGTTCGATCCCTGTCCGAGTCGTACCAAAGCCTTACAAAAATGGTACTAAGCTGCCTTGCTTGGTGCTCTGCATGAAGAGGTTAGTGTTAGGATTGGTTGGCCTGGTGTCAGGATAATGTGACTGGGTGGTGCTACATGTCTGCGGCATGATGCCCCAGTGCTAGACATCACTATAAAACTGCCACACTGCAGACATCGTAGTGATATGACTGAAAAATTGTTAAAGCTGCGTTAATAATCCAAATCACACTCACCCATACTTTTTGTATGGTTTATCTCCTGAACTTACCAAAATCCTATATAATTGAACAATTGCCCAGTGGTTTGTACTATAGATATTACATCAGTCCTTCACATGTTTTTTTTTATTTACTATATTGTGTCTTTGTGTAATCAGCACATCAGACCTTGAACAAAATATGACTAACCTAGGCCTTAATTTAAAAAAGACTCTACCAACAACATCTATTATCATCAACCAAGACTTGTGTGGGGACCTGACCAAATAAAAATTAACCATTGGACTTTATTGGAAATTCCCATCAATTAGGTGTTATATATTTTTGAGGTAGCAAGTCTGCTTGTTGATAGTTAATAATTAATTGTTTTTAAGTGGAGTGGAATAAAATACTGTTGTTATTTTATTTTGCTATTGTTGTTGTGGGTTTAACACCATTTTTCAGCACATGATAGGTTGTACATGGCAGCCAGTATGACTGCTAGAGGAAGAACCTAGGAAAACTCCAGGAAGAACCACTGACCCACAGGAAGCTGCTGGCAAGTTTTCTCACATACCTACATTGGCAAGTCAAAGATTCAAACTCACACAGACAGAGTTGAAATGGCGATGATTGGTAAAGGCAAGTGCTTTAGACCACTGCCACCTGGGGCCCTGTATTATTTTCAAAGAAAGCAGTCACTTTTATAAATAACTAGTTTAAGAGGAAACCATTGAATCCTGGAAGGATAATACAAATACTAAAGCAGCAGTAAATCCAGAACCAAAAATGACACATTGTCCAGCACATTGAATAATTCGGTATATCAGTGTTTTCTTCTTTGTCACAACTTGTTATCCTGCCTTTGAATGTGTTCATGATAAATTTTGCAAATACATATATCAATTTTCATGGAAAAAATATCCAGCAAGAGCCATTTGAATTTCAGGATCCCTGATATGTGATGCATGTAGCTTTTATCCAGGGCACACAGCAGATTAAATATTAGATGTATTCTGTTTCTCTTTCGTAGCATCAAGCAAAAAGTTTTGTGCTTCAGAAGCAGTAGCCACGGGTTATTAGACAAAAAACAGCAGTGAGAGAAAATTAATTCCATAGAATTAAAGTTCGGTGTTTTTTCAGGAAAATTGCATCAGAAAATTCTAAGTCAGTGTCTGTCAGTACTGGTGCGTGATCTAAATGTTACAGCTATCTGCATGTACATTGAGCAGAAAGAAGTTCTCGATGATGTGACAGTGCGTGACATCTTGGTAAGAATTTGTGATTCATATGTACTTGAGTATGATATGAAAAGATGCACAGGAGGATCTTTCCCATGATTCTTTGATGGGTTTTAGAGTGAAATACAGCTGATATCTTTGCAGCTTACCTGGCCTTTTAGCTTAGTTAGACCTACAGAGTATTTTACCTGGCACCTTTCTGTTTGAACTTGTTACATTTTCTGTTGATATAGAAAATTTTGTAGCTAAACTAAAAAAAGTGTGAAAAATATACCAAGTGATCTGTTTCCAAATCTGCTGATGAGAACCATTAAGGAGGCTTTTATCTTGTTGATTATTTTCTTGAAATATGGATGAATCTATTTTGAAATGTGGCATCACTAGGAAAGAGTTATAGTTGATGAGAATTTGGGGTACTGCATATTACACAAGGTATCAGGTGGATTTACCAAAAATGCTGACAAAGAAAACTTATTTGAACTACTTTGTATACCTTTGGAAAAGGATGTTTAATAAAAGAAATAAAAAAATAATTATAATAAAGCATAATAATTATAGTTTTGAGAAACGTTGATTTAAGTTGTAAGCCACAAAAGTTTCTCATGATGGTACATCCTGCAAGATGAATGCAACCAATTTCATGCCAGTCACAGACAAAGAAACTGGGTAAATGAGAAGAATGATATTTTATTTTCAAATTCACAAGACAATAACACACTGCAAGTTAATGTACAGTTTATTTTATAGAAAGAAGTACAGACATCAGAATATAAAAGAAATCTTTTTTGTTTTTGCTACTGTATTCAGTATGGGGCATCTAGCCTGGAATTAGGTGTTTTATCCTAACCGTCATTTAGACTGAGTACAAATCTAGCAATGTATGCTTTCTGTCAACGTGCTCTTTGCAGTTAAGTTAACACCTTGGAAGGATTGATAGGAATGACACAGGATATTTTAATGAAGAACAAATGGATTTTAATTATCTTTTAAATAAGCAATGTTAATTGTTTGCCAGAGTGTTTCAACAACTAGTGTTATGGGCTGTATAGTATGGAGACATTGTTTTGTATACACCGAACACAAGTAGGAGCGTAAGGAGAAATACCAACCACCAAAATAATGTTCAGTAAATTGTTTTCCAATTATTAATAATGAAATAATGTACCAAGTATATACTAGTCCTGTAGTTGTCATCATTTTCAGCACATCAAAAATGGCAGTTCATCTTGGAAAACTAAAACCTCTAAAGTTGGTATCCCTAAAATTGACACTTTGCATTATATTCATAATACAGATGCTCCCAAATTTTAAATAGTCTGAAAAGGGCATCAGAATTAGATGTTTTTGGTAAGGCACTAAGTTTACTTATGGCCAGAGTTCTTCTAATCCCTGAATCTACTGGGCATGTCTGGTATATCAAAGATTTGAATGGCACATACTCTCTTAGACCGGAAATTGGTCATTGGACTTTTCAGGTTTGATTATATCATCTTGTCTTGGATTTATTTATCAATTAAACTGCCAAATAAACACCATAACAAAGTAAAATTCAAAAGTGACTAGGTCATCGTTTCAGATTGATGTTTTGTCAGTTCAGATTGATGATTTGTCAGACAATAATGGTGGCATCAAGCGAATTTAATTCCTTTGCGACTAGGTCTGGTCTGCACATTCATTCTGTGTCAGTCAAGAGAGGTGTTGCCAACCAAGCTTGTTTAGTCATTATGCTTCTCCAGTTCATTGAATGCTCTATAGCCACAAAATTAGGGCTGCAACATTTACCAAAATGACTAAATATATACTTGGTATATAATAACCAGAACAATAATAATTAATTGAAATAATAAAGATCTCAATTTTTCCCTATCTATCCATTAGGTTTATGAACAGTGAATTCTATAATGTGCATGACATATCAGTATCAACTTTCAGTCATCCATTTGTTCTGTGTCTCTACCAATTAGTATAACTGGATTTGGTTTGAGTATATCCGACATTTTCAAATTGTTACATATATGTACATGATGAGAAACCCAATAGTAGAACCAGACATACTGCATGTTCAAGCATGTGTGATGATTTTTTAGGATCTACAAGGACTAAGGAACTATGCTAACATGTTTAAAGGTATACACTGTAGTTTAAGGAAATTTTTATCAGCATTATCAGTAAATCAACCAGTTGTGTAATTTTTTATAATGTATGATACAAAACAAATCTCGTCTGCTTTTTTGCTAGAAGTGCCACGTTCAATGTGAAAATCATAGATAAATACTTTAAGAAATAATTAACATAAAAATTCTGCTAAAAAAATCCTCTGAAGCAATGATGTGGAAATAGACAATTTAATTAGAACAGGTAGTTCCTGTATCAGTAACAGCCAAATGCATATTTCTTTATTGTTTGCACATGTACCAATTTTGTAAACATTTACAGGTTGTAGACTAATCAAAGCTTATTATATCTCTTGAGGATGTATTTTATATTAGGTTATATTTTTCAGGTAAAAAAATGTTTGAAACAAACCATTTGCATCTGATATATATATATATATATATATATATATATATATATATATATATATATATATATTGGATAAAGAGTTTCCTACATTAACAAAGCAAGCAAACTCTTCTTGATGGAAGACTGTGTATGACATTATAACATGCCATTATTATAATGATCTTGAACCTCATGGAATTTACCCATATAATAATTTGTTAAGATGTGGCATATATCCCTGGCAAGTTGAGTATCATCTACCATCTCTGTCAGCTGGTCACATAAAATAATCACTGGTATATCTCCCTGACAAATTGAGTATCATCTACTATCTCTGTCAGCACATTACATAAAGTAATTTCTGGCATATCTTCCTGGCAAGTTGATTTCATCTACCATCTCTGTCAACCTCTCACATAAAGGAATCACCGGCATATCTCCCTGGCAAAGTTGAATATCATCTAACAGTCTGCAAGCACATCACATAAAGTAATCACTGGCATATCTCCCTGGCAAAGCTGAAGATCATCTGCCAGTCTGCAAGCATGTCACATAAAGTAATCACTGCCATATCTCCCTGGCAAGTTGAATATTATCTACCATCTCTGTCAGCATGTCACATAAAGTATTAAGTGATGTGCCACATCTTCCTGACAGGTTGATTATTATCTACCATGTCTGACAGCATGTCACATAAAGTAATCACTGCCATACTCCCTGGCAAGTTGAGCATCATTTACCATCTCTGACTGCATGTCACATAATGTATTCTTTGATGTGGTATATCTCCCTTACATGTTGAGTATCATTGACCATATTTATCAAAATTTCACATAAAGTATTCAGTGATTTGGCATATCTCACTGAAATGATGAGTATTATATACCATCTCAGTCAGCATGTCATATAAAGAAATCACTGGCATATCTCACTGAAATGATGAGTATTATATACCATCTCAGTCAGCATGTCATATAAAGAAATCACTGGCATATCATCCTGGTAAGTTGAGTGTCATCTGCCAACTCTATAAAAATAATTATGTGCAGTGGCCTTGGCATAGTTTCTTGGGAGAGTATCAATTTGTTTACATCAGTGTAGTTTCTCCTGATGACTGTTTATATTCTTTTATAGGATTTTGAGAAAAAAATAGAACACGTAAAAATTAAGGCTGATAGTTTTTATTAATTGAACTTGCATAACAACCTTTCTAATGATACCATATAGTCTTTGTTTGAGTCCAAGTTATAATTTGGCCCTAACCACTAGACTGATGTCAGTTTGATCATCATGCTTCCTCCATCTTTCATCTATTCACATTTACTGTTTTCAGCTTCTCAGAAAATTGTTAACCAATTTGCACGTTGTTTTACAGATTACATTATGGCATCAATATCTTTCAGATTTATTTAAATGATGCCAATCTGCTATCAAATATGGCCATTAATACTTGCACAAAAAGAAAGATATCATTTTTAACATTGCTAAGCAGGATTTAGCCAAATTTATTAAGAAAGTATTCTTGCAGAAATGAATAACAATAATGAATTTGTATTCCCCACCACTACACCTTGGTTAAATTTTGCATTAGGTATATTCCATACATGCCAAGTTGCATCATGCCACACAGAAACCACTATTTTATACAACCAGACACTCAGATATGAACATGATTCCAAATGCCAAATTTATACATATGAATCCATGACAAATGTAGATGGGGGTTGGGGGCCAGATGCATTATCATGCACTACTAAAATATCCTTGACAATGACTGCATTTGACATACAGTCCATTGTAAATTACATTCAAAGGAAAGCACCAATGAAACATAAGAAAGGCTCAGGAAAAAGACTCATCCTTTTTTCCTATCTGCTGAAAAATTAGCTGTGCCATGGAAAACTATACAATTTAGTAATTATTGGCCATGTAGATACATATTTGCACCTTAAGAATATTTTTTTTTGTGCATTAGTAATAGTGTATGTCAGTTACTTTTGCCACTTTGTGAGTCCAGAAGATGTTGCAAAAAGGGGTGACTGGTTTTTACACAGGCACCTGAGATAAATCTGACACTAAAATGGGTTCAGAGTGAAGACAGCAGTTTAAAAGCCTAAATACCCTTCTATGATCAACCTTGTGACAGTTGCCAGCGTATTTGTTTAGTAAGAACATAGTGTTGTGATAAGTGTACTGTGTTTGGTAAAGTGATGACACAGACAAGTACAATTTACAACTCACTTCTCCACTGCATGCGTTAAAATGTCCCAGAGACCTGCAGTAGTGGCATTTAAAAAACAATTCAATCCATTTTATATAAAGGTGTATAGTTTTTGAGGGTTTCTTGTCAAAATTTGAAAACAAATCTTTTCTAAAAACCTTTCTTGATACAAACATATGCAATTAAGTAAAGTTAAAATTTTTATTCTATAAATTATCAAAATTAATATGGCTTCTGAAAAAGAGCTGGAAAATTTTGTTTCATGTAAAGTGTGGGTGTTGGTAAAAATTGGACCTGGATATAATTACTTTAACTTTTAAATATATTCCTTTTTAAAACTTCACAGAAAAGCATGTACCAGTCTTTTGTTTGTGTGGTTCTGTAGGAGCAAATAACAACATCTGACAAGACAAGGGAACTCATAAAACAGATTCAGCAAAGAGATCATGACACCTATGAGAAGTTTAAAGAATGTCTGGTCCAGGCCAGACAGGAATTTTTAAAAGTCATGCTGGAAGAAGAGGAGGCAGAATTTGCTAAAGAAATTGAAGGTAAATGTAAAAATCAGTATGCAGCATAGTTACTAGCGCATCTGGCTGTAAGATCAAGATACTTAATGGTTTGGTCCTCTGTATGTCAAAGAATCCTTCTCATATTGGACTGTGTTTCTAATCATCATACAAGAATGGGCCTCGGGTTGCTGAGTACTAGGTGGTTGATAGCATGTAACGAGCTTGTATTCTCATTGCAAGTTTAGTATGAGCTCGTGCATGCAAAGTAGCAAGCTTGCAGTGAATTGTAACAAGTTCAATACGAGCTTGTGGTTAGCTAGTCACACATACAGTCAGATCTTATACAGCAAACTTTGCAATCCCTGGTCGATAAACGGGGAAGATCAAGCTTTATATAAATAAATTAATACAGTGAACTCTCACCAAAGCAGTTTTCAGTAAGGTGTAACAAAATATCAATAACTGCTACTGTAAAGCTGGAAAACATAGTTAAAAGTTTGATGCAGCGACAATATTATATTCAACTGAAAATTTTGTAAAGTACTCATATACCTTATTTGCCATTAGTATAGTTGCCCAGACTTTAGTTCCAAACCCTATGCAACTCAATGGCTTGTTGCTATCTCTCAACTTGACGTTATTCTTGGAAATTCTTTTTCCATTTCACAGGATGACGGCGTGATGTCCAATAAATGTAATTGTGGCCTTTCCAGCTTTTATTCACAAGAATCTGAATACTCCTTTTTATTCTTCTGTGTTAATTATTAATACCTTTTTAGAAGCTTATTTTCCCTTTCATCTTAAACATGCATCACTTTCTGGATGCCATTTTTTTAAAAATTCTATAACCAACAGTTTGATCATGCAGACACTTTGCATGAATAGGTGCAGTTTAAAGCATCTGGGGTGCTGCTGTAAAGTTAGTCTGGTTCCCTGACTAAATTCACTAATTCTAATATGAAACCTGGATCCAAATCAAACACGGATGAATCATTTATCTGGACTTTTTGGCAACAATAATTTTTCCATAGTTTTTGCTTGTATGCCGTATGTATTTTAAGATTAATTTTTGTAAGACTCATGGCAAAATCGTAAGGGTTGGCATGTCTTCTGAACACTGCTTCTTGTGATGTTTATTTGTACTAAGTTTGATCCAAATACTTCATACAGTGTCAGAGATGTGCCCTAGAGAAGCAAAACATAACCGATAGATGGACAGATGGACAATGTACAATGATTATATGCTCCCACAAATTTTGGGAGAGCATAAACACTTAGGTTCTAGACTGCAAAAACATTTACAATAGTAGTTTCTGAAGTTATTCTTCCAATAAAATTGGAGGTTCACAATAAAATATTTATGGTTCACACATAGTATATTGCAGCTATATGTATTAGTTATTGTTTGAGCAAGTACAGGATTGAACAAGGTGGTTCCTGTACAGTTTGGAGCCTCACACTTCTTTGAAGCACATGTTTAATTAATATAGTTTAGGCTCTACAATAGATAACTGTCATCAAAATTACCGTACCTTATAACCTTTCATAGGTTTTTCCTTTATTGTCTTTTCCACACTACCATCAACCCTTTTCTTCCTTTCCAGCTTTGATGCCTTTATAGCATTTTTCCCTGTTGAAAGAATTATTCCACTGCCTTCACCTCTTTTCTTCCTTGTCACCTTCGATGCCCAGATACCAGTTTTCCCTGTTGAAAGCTCTATGCCATGGTTGAAGCTCAATGTAATTTATAGTAATATATATCAGTTTCAAAACAGTTCCAGATATTCCATGTTGAGATTTATAATCTGATCTTTTATTTTCTTTAAATCCATTCAAATGAAATATCTTAAGAAAAATACAACAGTATTTCAAATGACCCCAGGTCAAGCTGTATATCCTGATATAATTATCATGGTGACACCACATAACTTCATTTAAAAGTGCTTTTAAGACCCACTTAGGCTATTCAGTTCAAAGAACAGACTTGGTTTCATTTGGACCAGTATATATTCTAGAGACACTATGTTTACTTGCTCTTTATGTTTTATGCTCATAATCTCATATACATTTGCCTGATGTATATAAATGTACAATTGTAAACATGTATAATTGCTGCTATGTGTGTTTAAATTATGTTCAGCGCTTATAGCTTTTTAGAGATTTGGCACTATAGATATCTTTATTATTAGCAGTAGTACCATATTTGCCATACAGTGATACCTTTAGTATTTATGAAACCGGAAGTTATTATAATTTAATTCCACACAGCATCGCATGTTTTATCTGATCTGTAACTCAATCAGTTTTCAGGTCAGTGTCATAATATGTAGCTAAAAGTACATAAAAGTACATAATACATTTCAGATACTTTGTGTGAAACAAATTAGGTAGTTTTAGTTACATTTAATGATCCTGACTGACAAGGTTACTGAGTGGAACGAAGTGAAAAACACAATCCGAGGTATTGATCTGGCCTCATCTTATACTCAGCATCAACTTACATAGGAATAAGGATGGAAAGTTTGCTGATTTGACTTATACTCTGCATTGACTTATAGGCAGGCAAATATGGTAGTAGTATTATTGGGAATAGTTTCAAACAATAACTAATAATAATTAAATCAAACAGTCAAATCTTTATTTTACTTATTGGACACTGTCATTTGCTTGTGTACGCTCTTGGGTGGTAGGTTTGGATCACATTCAAGTTCTTGTATTCATCCTTCAATTTATCTTTGCTTCCTGTTAATTACAACAAGAAATAATGTTAAATTTTCAGTGACCAAGACATTATGTAACAATTTAACAATATCTATGCCAAATATGAATGATTGAAGAAGCAGTTATATATATCATGAGTGGTGAAACATTGGTGTATATTTTTGATATTACATCTACAAAAGCATTTTCTTTGAAAAACATTGTTTAAAGATGAACCATTGGATTTGGCATGCCTTGCTCAATGAGCAAGAAAAATGAATTGTCACATCAATAGGTTCAAGCAAGGCCATATTTTGGTCTGCATGGGCATCTGTATTTTTTGTAATTTTGTTTACATGTAAATACCTTCATTTCTCTTAATATTACCTATTAGTTCAGCATCTAAAACACCCATGCTCCCCAACACCTTATTTTGTGTTAGGTCCGGATCTCTAAGAAGTTTTTCAAGCTTCAACCCATCTTCAATTCATATTTGCTACATCTACATGTGAAAACAGTAAGTAAAGAACTATGATTAGTGCATAATACACAATGCCTGAATCAGGTGTTGACAGAGTTACACTGGGTTTTTTTTGGCGAGTGAATAATTTACACAAAATATTCTTCAGAAGTGACCCAGTGCTAGCTGAACGGCCAGAAAATATCTAACAGCATTCGAAGAGACTTGGTGAAATAAAATTCATTAACTTTCCTTTAATTTTTACAGACCATTTTTGCAAACTTTATAACCTATCAATAACTAAAGCTTAACTGTTCAAGAAATAGAATTAAAAATAAGAATCACTCATTGAAATCATTCATAAGGCCAAACAAAAATTATATTTGCGGTTCAGGTTATATAGCCAAAAAAAGAAGGGTAGGTAGTTTGTTTTGTTTTTTCTGAATATATGTGTATTACAATTAAGGTTCACCACAAGTAAACATTCCGCATTAAGAAGCATCTTTATGTATTTATGTACCTTCAGCAACAAGTTTTGTTGATGGAAGAAGACACCAGGTGCTCTTAAGTCAATTTTCAAGTGTAGAACCATGAACTTTCTGCAAACAAATGGCAATTTTCTCACATACAGGCTTAAGTGGATTTGGACTGCTGGAGTTGATGGTGACAAATTACAAACAACACCATTGTCTGTTTCATATGTTTTAACTTGCTGGCTCTTTGTTTTAATGTACACATTTAGCATGGCAAAGCAAATCTATATCTGACATTGAATAACAAGACAGCTTCCTAATTTGGGCAATACATTCTCTTTTATACATGCCATAATTAATGCAAACAGTGCTGTTGACTTCTGAATTAGAACTGGAGTTGAGTATATACCACTTTTTGAAGCTGAACTTCATAAAATAGCCAAGACTGAAGATATTGTTTTAGGGCTGTTCCATTAAAACATACATGGGACCCAGGGAAGGCACTTCTAATATGGAGTAGTCATCCTTAGATGCAGTTTAGAAATATAATTTTCATATAAACCGGATGAATAATCAGAGTACCCCAGCATATATTTTTTAAAATCTGCCTTCCCTGGGTACCATGTATGTTTAAATGGAACATCCCTTATGAATGGAATCACAGAAGACAACATTTAAAAAAACAATAGGTGATACAGAACATTCATTGTGGTATGTAATCGAGATAGCTTTAGTCATCTAGGAGAATAAGACAACGCAAAATTATATCCATATAGCCTAAATACAATGAAAATGACTAAGTGACTAACTCTTACAAAATTAATCTGATTTAAATCTCCTTGCCACATGCATGCCTTCATTTTGTGGTGATCTTGTTGACCAAGTTTGATCAATATAGCATCTCTTGTTGTCTAGAAGGAGTAGGCAACACTTAATTATATCTTTATATCTATATTTAGTACAAAACCATACTTCTTGCAAAATTTGTTGGAGTTGAATACCTTTGCCAACACCTCCACTTTGTGGATGGGGCCCCGGGTAGTCCTGCAACATAAGACACATCACCAGATATTTTTGTTCTGCGGGGTAGCACTAAAACAAAAACAACATGTGCTATGTCTTACATTGTAGGAATAGGGCCCCAGGTATTCATTGGCAATTTATTGCCAATATCCAAACATGTAAACTGCAAACTAGAGCTGATTCATAGACATCAACACGCTCCTCCCCCTCCCCAACTGTATCTTCTTTTGTGTCTGTATTGAAGGCTCACCCCATTGATATTGGTTTTGCCCAACCACCCACCCACCGGAAAAAATCCTGGAGATGTCCATGAGTGGAACATAAGTGCAAAGTAGGCAATACTGTAGTACACACACTCAACTAATATTTTGTTTCAAATTAACAAAGTTATAGATCTGTGACTTAACATTTACATGCACAATTGCAGCAAGATACGTTGTACCTTAGAACTTAGTGTACACAAGTTCCCCCTTGTTGTATAGATGTGGTTCTTAAAATTTACAAAGCTTGTTGTAGTCACTCTTTTCTTTGTGTTACTTTAAATGAGCCGATACGTAACATAAAGAAAATTGGGGGCTCGTCCGGGATATATAAAATTGGCTGATTTCTGAATTTGGCTAAAAATTGAAATTTAAATTCCCCTAGTTCAAATCCCATTTTACTTGAAATCTTAGTGAAAACAACAGGCTTTCTTTCACAATGTCAAAAGTGGAGAGTTTTCTTTCTAGTCCAACTCAAGAGCAGTTGGATAGTCTGAAAAAGGATGAGTTGCTTGAACTTGCCAGAAAGTATGATCTTTCTGAAGCAAAAGCTTCCTTGACAAAACAAGAAATCAAAAATATTTTAATTCAACATTTGGTAGGGAAGGGTAGTTTTGACAAAAGTGTTTTGGCATCTGTCAGTAAGTCTATGACAGACTCTGACATTAAGATAGTGGAACTAAAAATGAAATTCAAGATGGAAGTAGAGTTGAGGAAGCTTGAGTTTCAGAGAGAAAAGAAAAAGAACAAATGAAATTACAATTTGAAGAAAAGGAAAAAGAAAGACAGGAAAAGGAAAGAGAGAAAGAAAGACAAATAGAATTACAAAAAGAACAAATGAGATTACAATCTGAAAAGGAGGAGAAAGATAGACAGGAAAGAGAGGGAAAAAGACAGACAAATAGAAGAAAGGGAAAAAGAAAGGCAAATAGTATTACAAAAAGAGCAAATGAAATTACAATCAGAAAAGGAGGAGAAAGATAGACAAATAGAAGAAAGGGAGAAAGACAGACAAATAAAATTACAGAAAGAACAAATACAATTACAAAAAGAACAATTACACATACAGATGCAAAAAGAGAAGGATGAAAAAGAATTTCAAATTAAAATAAAAGAATTGGATCTGGCAAGTAACAGGCACAATTCCACTTCTCGTGCAAATTCAAATTTTAACATTTTAGGAAATATCAAGTTAGTTCCCTCTTTTAATGAAAAGGAAGTAGACAAATATTTTATTCTTTTTGAAAAAGTTGCTGAGAATTCAAAATGGCCAAGGGAGTATTGGACTCAATTATTGCAGAGTGTACTTTATGGCAAGGCCAGAGATATCTATATATCCCTGTCATTACAGCAAAGTTCTGATTACGATTTGGTTAAGGAATGCATTTTGAAGGGTTACGAGTTAATCCCTGAGGCTTATTGGCAAAAGTTCAGAAACGACAAAAAAGAAACTAGACACACTTATGTTGAATTTGCTAGAGAAAAAGAACAGTCGTTCAAGAGATGGTGTCTGTCTGAGAAAATTGAACACGATTATGAAAGACTCGAACAACTGGTATTACTCGAAGAGTTCAAAAACTGTATTCCTAGTGATGTCAAAAATCACCTTGAAGATCATGAGGTCAGAACCTTGGAAAATGGTGCTCTTGCTGCTGATAAGTATTCCTTAACTCATAAAGTTCCTGCGGTAAGCAAATCTTTCACTCAGCAGTCTACTGATAGAAAGGTGTTTCAATCAAATACGACTCCTAGTAAAACTCAGTCTGGCACAATTTCTAAAAATCAAGCTTCTGACAGACTTGATTCAAAATCCTTGTCTATTCCTACGTGTACCTATTGTAAGAAAACAGGACACGTCATTTTCTGATTGCTTCAAATTGAAATATAGGCATCAGAATCAAGATAGACCTATCCCAAATGCTCTTATTTCTAAGAGGTCAAGGTCACGGTCATGTATTGAAAACAATACATTTGTTGGGTATGAAAAACCCCAGTCTGATTGTGTTATGGAGAATTTTGAACCATTCATGTCAAAGGGTTCAATATCACTCTAGGGTGATTTGGCCAATCCTATCCCTATTAAAATTTTGAGGGATACAGGAGCTTCTCAGAGTCATTTAGTTTCAGGTATTTTGCCTTCTTCTGAGAAGTCCTGTTCTAATGAGAGTGTTCTCATTCAGGGAGTAGAGTGTGGCTTTGTGAATGTTCCTCCATTCTGTAAAATTGTCATCAGACTTAGTTTCAGGACCTGTGACAGTCAGTGTAGTGTCTACTTTACCCGTTGAGGGCATTCATTTGTTGCTAGGCAATGATCTAGCTGGAGACAAGGTTGTGGTTAATCCACTTGTAACTGACAAGCCTTCTTTGGATCAGAAAGTTGATCCTATTGAAAAAGAAATCCCTGATTTATATCCAGCTTGTGCAGTTACCAGAGCTATGGCAAAGAAAACTTTTGAGAATGATTTTGATAAGGAATGTATTCCTTTAGCTGACACATGTATTGGTCAGGCTTTTGATGAGGTCACTTTCACTTCTAATTTGGATCAGTCAAAAGGTATTGATCATAGTGATCCTCTTTTGAATACTCATTCTCTTTTATCAGATTAGGGTGACAAATGACAATCACTTGTCGTCAAACAGAAGAAAGATCCTGAGATCTCCTGTTTGTTTCAGCAGGCCATTAGTGAAACTGAAGCTACTGAAATACCTGTCTGTTACTTCATTAAAAATGGAGTTCTTATGAGAAAATGGAGACCTCCCGAGGTACCTGCTAGTGCCGAATGGTCAGTAAAATATCAGATTGTGGTTCCGAAACCTTACAGACAGGAAATACTTTGTTTGGCCCATGAAACTCCTCTGGCTGGTCATTTAGGGATAAATAAAACGTATCACAAGATCTTGACTCACTTCTATTGGCCAAAAATCAAAAGTGATGTGTGCAAGTTTTGTAGATCTTGTCATACTTGTCAAATTGTAGGAAAACCAAATCAAAAGATACCTAAAGCTCATCTGCAACCAATTCCTGCATTTGATGAACCATTCAGTAGAATTATGGTAGATTGTATTGGTCCCTTACCAAAGACCAAGTCAGGCAACCAATATTTGTTGACCATAATGTGTGCGTCAACAAGATTCCCAGAGGCAATTCCTTTGAGGAATATTAAAACCAAAAATATAGTAAAGGCTTTGATAAAGTTCTTTACTCAATTTGGCCTTCCCAAATTTGTCCAATCAGATCAAGGGTCAAATTTCATGTCTGGAATTTTCCAGCAAGCCATGCATGAATTGGGCATTCAACAGTTCAAATCATCTGCCTATCATCCTGAGAGCCAAGGGGCTTTGGAACGATTTCATCAAACTCTGAAAAACATTATGAAGTCATATTGTTTTGACACAGGTAAAGACTGGGATGAAGGCATTCATTTACTTTTGTTTGCAGTTAGAGAGTCCGTTCAGGAATCTCTAGGATTCAGTCCCTTTGAACTGGTATTTGGACATACTGTGTGTGGACCTTTAAAGTTATTGAAAGAGAAACTTCTTTCAAATGAAGAAACAGAATTTAATCTTCTTGATTATGTCTCTGATTTCAAGTATAAATTGTCAAAGGCTTGTGAGGTCGCAAGAGCAAATTTGCACTCTACTCAATCAAAGATGAAATTAAGATATGATAAAAACTCAAGGGATATGAGTTTTCAATGTGGTGATAGAGTTCTAGCTCTCTTGCCCATTCCACAAAATCCTCTTCAGGCAAAATATTATGGTCCATGCATGGTTGAAAAGAAAATAAGTGATTTAAATTACATTATAAATACTCCTGATAGGCGAAAACCAAAACAACTGTGCCACATCAATATGTTAAAGGAGTATGTCGAAAGAACTAGCCAGGTAAATCATGCAATTAATTTAGTTGTACCTGTCCCACAAATTGAGGATTTGAATGAAGGAATTCAGTCGGATTCTACTGATCTTGGAACAACAAATCTTCGGAATTCGAAAGTTATGGAAAATCTAGACCAGAAACTTTCTCATTTACAAAAACAAGAAGAAAGTGAACTTAAACAATTATTGTCTGAATATGAGCACTTGTTTCCAGACGTGCCTACAAGGACAAACAAAATTTTTCATGACTTTGAAATAGTAGATTCAAACCCATGAAACAACACCCATACAGGATGAACCCTCTTAAACAGGAATACTTGAAAAAGGAGATTCAGTATTTACTGGAAAATGATTTTATAGAGTCCAGTAAGAGTGATTGGAGTTCACCGTGCATTCTTGTTCCGAAACCGGATAAAACTTTCCGAATGTGTACGGATTATAGGAAGGTGAACAGTGTGACAAAAACCGATTCATTTCCATTGCCAAGAATCAATGATTGTATCGACAAAATTGGAAATGCCAAATACGTCACTAAATTCAACCCTCTGAAAGGATTTTGGCAAATTCCACTAACGGAAAGGGCAAAAGAAATTTCGGCATTTGTGACTCCAGATGGACTCTACCAGTATAAAGTAATGCCATTTGGGATGAAGAGTTCTCCAAGTACTTTTCAACACCTTATGAATATGATCACTTCTGGTCTAGACAATTGTGATGCTTATATTGATGATTTCATCATTTACAACAACACCTGAAAAAAACATCTAGCCAGGATTCGGAAGTTCTTTGACAGACTCACTGATGCAAATTTGACTATTAATTTATCTAAAAATGAGTTCTGCCATGCTTGTGTTACTTTTCTAGGACATATTGTGGGACATGGTCAAGTTAAACCTATAGATGCTAAGGTCAAGGCTATTTCTGAATTTCCTGTGCCTGTCAGTAAAAAACAGCCGATGCAATTTTTGGGTATGGCTGGGTACTATCGCAAATTTTGTTCTAATGTTTCTGATATTGTTGAACCTCTGACAAACTTGTTGAGAAAGAAAAACAAGTTTCTTTGGACTGAAAAATGTCAAGAGGCTTTTGATAGGTTAAAGGACATATTTAAAAGTGCACCAGTTTTAACAGCTCCAGATTTCAGTCAACCATTCAAACTATCTGTGGATGCAAGTGATGTTGGGGTTGGAGCAGTTTTGATTCAAGATGACAAAAATGGTATTGAACACCCAGTGTGTTATTTCTCTAAGAAATTAAATAAACACCAAAGAAACTACTAAACAATCGAGAAAGAATGCTTGGCTTTAATACTGGCACTACAGCATTTTGAAGTTTATATCAGCTCAGCTCCTTCTCCGGTTGTTGTGTTTAGTGATCACAACCCCCTTACTTTCATCGGCAGGATGAAAAATAAAAATCAAAGACTATTGAGATGGAGTTTATTTTTGCAAGAGTACAATCTTGACATCAGGCACGTCAAAGGAAAAGACAATTTAATTGCAGATGCACTTTCCCATGTATAGAAATATCATTTTCATATACACCTTTGTATAATTCATAAGAGTTCTTCTTATGTAATTTCTTTTACCTCATGTATACTTTACATCTGGTAAAAAAGAAAGCTTTATTACATAAATCTTTCTTTTTTCTTTATGGGGGAAAGTGTTATGACCATGTAGTTTAATTACATGTGTGTTAAAATTTGAATTCTTTCTGTTTCATTTTTATATCATTAAATATAATTATTATTATGATGATGATTATGTTCACAGGGTCTGACATTTTGATAGAAACATCGTGTTTATTTAGAACGTAAATGTGACTCGCGTGAGCATGATTTTTACATGTCGGTTTGTCGATTCAAGTAAACGGTTGGCAAAAGCTATGTAAATGATTGGGTGTGACCATGGTCATTTCTAATAATACTTGTTGATATTCTGTACTACGATGTGGTGAAATTTCGAAATCGCCATGTGTTCTTCGTGCGTGTACATGAAATGATGTTTTAGTTCGCCTTAAATACTCAGGTACCTGCGAAATAGTCTAGAGTCATATTTTAACACCTTAGAGGGAGTCACATTTTAACATCTTATAGAGTTTCTAATACCTTGAGAAGAAGGTATTCTTTTGTGCTGGAAAGGGTTGTTCGTTCATACATCTTACCTTTTAAATAATAATTATTTTCCCAGGAGAACTACACAACTGGCTTTGGACAAAGACATTTGGTGAAATTAATTCTAAATTGGAACAGAACAGTACAAGTTGTGATTCACAGTGAAAATTCTGGACATTTGTGTAAAACCTTCGTCTGATGTCATCATCCGCCATCTTGGAACGGAATTTGAGATTCAGACTACTTCAGTTAGAACTGTTTGTTTACAGGACTTATGTGTTTTTCACAATTTTAGGACAAATTTTTGGATTTTCTTCGCAAATCATAAGTCCTATTTCATATTTTCACCTTTTCACTGTGTTTTCTAGGGAAATAAATTATTTTTGTTATAATTTACAAAGCTTGTTGTCATCACTCTTTTCTTTGTGTTACTTTACACGAGCCGATATGTAACAAGGGTCCTGTTATTCGTGATTGAGACAGTATCATATATAGTGACTTAGCACCAGATCAGGCAATGATGAATACAACATGTTTAGCTCACCTGGTCATAAGGCCAGGTGAATGTATGGTAAGGCCTTGCATCCATTATGCATTGTGTGTCTAATAGCAACTGCTATTTAAACTTTGTCTCAAGAAGCAGTGTATGAAGTGTGCCATAAGGCTTCCTGGCATGAAGGACTTTGGAAATTTGTATACATTATACCAGTTGATTGTCAAACATGTCCACCATTACTACAAATAGTAAAAATTCTTTAAAAGACTCCTTTTCATAACCCAAAATGAAGACCTTTGAAGTTTATGACATTGATGCAGAGCCACATTCAAATATAGCTGCTGTTGCTAACTAAAAATAGAAAATAGAAAAGTCACTTACTGAAAATAGAAAACTTTAATTGTCTTATGAAAACTGTGACCAAACTGGACAGAAAGCATTCTGCAACAAATCCTTTTCAGACTTATACAATTGATGCCAGTCCACCACAAAATAAAGCCATCCTTACTAAAAGTAGAAAAAACTTTTAATGACTTATCCACATCCTTTGAATTGAATCTGACCTGAGCACACTTGCCAGAATCTAGGCATCCATGCTTGAAGACCTTTCAATTCTATACAGATGATGCCAGTCCACTGTCAGATATGACCATGGTTACTGCAGACAGAAAAATGTTTAATATGACCATGGTTACTACAGACAGAAAAATGTTCAAGCACCTTTTCTAAAACTGCTAAAAAAGATTTGGACAAATTTTGTTAGGAAGCAACCTGGTACAAATCTTTCAGATTTTTACAAATGATGCCAATCTTCCATCGAATATGATCACTGTTACTTAACTAAAAAATTATAACTGACTTCTCAAAAACTACTTAATAAATTGGACCATTTTTGTTGAAAGCATGGAGTGCTAATAATAAGACACAGAATTTTATCATTATTGAATGAAAGCATTCATGCCTGAACACCTTTTAAATTTATATAGATAATGCTGATCTGCCATTAAATATGGCCACCATTACTAAAAATAGAACAACCTGTAAATGACTTCTCCAAAACCACTGAATAAAATGTGATTAAAAATAATGAAAGCCATCCTGTTATTGCCAGTTTGCCTGAGAAGGCAAGGGAAGCAACCTATGATGAGTATTATTGAAACCACAGGTTTGGAGTTATTAAAAGTTCTCTACAGAAAAAATAAAAATGACTTTTATAAATAAGTTGGGAATATTGTTAGTTTGGAATCAAAAATACAAACAAATTTTTTGTTTGTCTGTTACAAGATCTTGAACCATCAATGATCATATTTGTAGGTTACACATTTTGATGTTGACCTTAGCATGTTTAATGTAATAAATGTTTTGTAAGCATTGTGATTATATGGGTAGAATGTAACATAGCATATCTAAACAGAGTACATCTATTGAACTTCCAAGGTAAGTTATATTGAAAATTGAGTATGCTACAAAACATATCTACATGCATTGAACTTCTAACATATGTTAACAGGGTTAGAAGTGAACCTAAAAACCTTGAGAAGCCTGAAATTTCATTTTGACCTTAGAAACCTGAAAAAGCCTAAAACTGGAATGAAGCCTAAATAATTAAAAAACTAAACATTTGAAAACTGATGAATGGATCTACCCTGACCCCACAAAAATGCATGCAGTTTCTTGTTTGGCTAGTCTAGAGTTTGAGAATTTCTTAGCACATGCAGGCAATTGTTTTTTAAATATTTATTAATTTTCACTTTTTCTTTATTTTCATTTTGTTTAAAAACAAACTCAAACTTAATAAATGTTATACTCACCATGGAGATAATTTTCAAAACTTTTTGAAGCCTTGGATAAAACCTAAAAGAACCCTCAAATTTCAACATTTAATTTCACTTCTAACCCAGCGTTATGTTGAAACATTCAGCAGTGTAAAAATATGTACTGTTTGGTTTGTAAGAGACTGTGTTCCCACAAGAATATTTTTGCAGCAAAATTAATGAAATTAAGAATGAGAGGAATGGAAAAGGTTTTATACTGAACATTTTTTATACATGGAGAGTTTGGGTCAGCTTACTCAGGACAGATGTACTCTAAGGCCTAATACTGAATTATATGGTCATGTTATCACGTTTCTAAATGGAATATTTACCTTCATACACACTTTGAAGAAACATATCACTTCTCTACTTTAATTGATATGATCTGTTAATAATATAAAGCCCGTTATGTCTAATCAGATGCCCTATTATTCTTAGATCCATTAGGTGCTTATTGCCTCTGCCTTTTGACCAAAAACAAACTGGGGACATAGTGTCCATATTTCCATCCATCCATCCATCCATCCATCCATCACTTTTAATTACACTCCATGACTTTTAATTTATTTGTGATAAGGGAATGAAACTTAGTATATGCAAACATCATCATTAGAAGATATGGTACATACTTCATTTGGGGTTCTTTGATTAAGCTCAAAGTAATGGCTCAATATTTTAAAAGTTTCCATTTTCATTTCTACTGAAAAACAGTCTAGGTCTCAATTTCAGTATTGTCAATTTTCCTCACACTTTCCACTCCACTCTTTAACTTGTGTGAGTTTAAATATTGGTATTTTTATACATTATTATTAGGTGTGTTACTTGTCACATTGGGGATTCTATTTTCAGGGTCAAGATCATGGTTCACTATTTTAACTTTTCTATCACACTTTCCACACTGCTTGATAACATGATTGTTTAAGGAATAAAACCTGGTATACTTAAACATCATCATTAGAAATTGTGTTGCATAACACATTGGGTATCATATATTCAAGATCAAAGCCACAACTTAAAATACTATGCTTTCCATCAAACTCAACATTCAGGAATATAACTTTAGAGCTGTTAGATATTAAGGCTTGAAATTTGCTATACTAACATGTATATGTCATCATTAGAAGGTGTGTTGTGTACCACTTTGGTGGTCATGTATTGAAGATTAAGGTCACAGCTCAGTATTTCAAGTTTTCCATTACACATAACTTTCTGCCCAATAATTTTGAGCTCATTCAGCTTTTACAGTTGAAAACTTGGTATATTTACACATTATCATTAGAAATTGTCCTGTGTACCACATTGGGTATTGGAGCTGAGGTGGGTGAGTGGTTAGCATGCTGGACTCAAGACTGAGAAGTTGCAGATTCAAATCCTATCATTGGACCAGCCTGGATCAATTACCATTACATGTCCATAGGCAAGCAATTTACTCAGATTGCCTCAGCACAAAACAACCTGCTTGTGTTGATGTGCCATATGCACCAAACCAAACCAGAAATATTTGATGTTGTTTCTAGGCCATGGTTCTTGGTCAGTATTTGAAGTTTTCCATCACACTTTCCTATCTTCTCTATAATTCAAGAGACACAGAGGTGAAACTTTGCACACACACACACACACACACACACACACACACACACACACACACACACACACACACACACACACACACACACACACACACACACACACACACACACACACACACACTATCGATAGCAGGTGTATCACATATCACGTTGGTGGTCCTTTCTTCATGGTCAAAGTCATGGGTGAATATTTTAACTTTTCCTTCATACGTTTCTTTAGTTTCTATCACATTAGAGCCACTGGAGATTAAGGGATGAAACTTGCTATATTTGTCATGTACCACATTGCAATCCAAGGTCAAGGTTTCAGGCCTGCATAAGTCGTTAGCTCAGCTGGTCATAGACCAGAAGAGCTTTTGGGATGGTCTGTTGTCCTTCTGTCCATTAGCACAGTAAAACATTTGTCCTAATTTGACATCCAATATTGCCATTGCAATAACCATCTAGGAAATCATTTATTGCTACTTCTTAATGGTGGGTCATATCAACATTGTGCTTTCACCAGAAGACTTTTTATGTCTAGTTGGTCCTAAATGGCAAAGGTGCAAATCTAATAGCCAGTATGACCACCATAGCAGCCATCTTGAAAATATTGTTCTTGTTACTTAGTCAAAATAGAAAGTCATATCAGTATGGGGGGAGGGTTTTCCAGAAGATTGCTTATAATGTCTTGTTGGTCCTAAATTAAAATGGTGATGATCTGATGTCAAAACATTTATTAATGCTATTCCTCTTAAATGCAAAGTTATTTTGACATGGTGTTTTATCAGAAAAATGTTTTCATATGATGCTTAGTTGGTAATAAACATGAATGATGCAAATTGACACTGAATATGGCCACCATGGTCATTATGAAAATATTATCTCTACTGTCTCTCAAGTGGATGACAATATCAACATGTGTTTTTCACCAGTAAACTTCTTATGATACCAAGTTAAATGAAAATGGTACCTAGTGCGCATCCAATATGACTGACATGATAGCTGTCTTGAAAATCGTGACTTTACTGCTTTGAATATTTGGCCATATTGTCATATTGCTTTTTGCCTAAAGACTTAAAAGGATGTCTACTTGACCATAGATGAAAATGGTGCCAATCTTACCTCCAATATGCCCACAACAGCAGCTGATTTCAAGGAGGTGGTTTCAACACTAAGCATTTAAAAGGAAGAAATGGTCTTATCTTGAATTCCTGGAAGTTCTTTTTGCC
>JAECUM010009803.1:0-108750 GCA_016617855.1 Megalonaias nervosa | reverse complement strand
CTGACTCAGCAGAAGTCACTTTTGGACTATGAGTGGGGTAATTTATTTATACTTTGCCATATCTTTACCTTTGTAAGTAAGCAGGTTTAATTACAAGTTCTGTCAGTGATGATAAATGGCATGATACATTGCACATGAAAAGTGATGTTCTGATAATATTTATTGATAACTTATAAATGTTCCATACAATATTATGATGAAAATAATATGAATAATATGCAAAATTAAAGATCAGCAAAAAGATATTGTAGACCAACCTAAGCTGTAAGGTCAAAATTGACATGTTAAATAACAGAGCCATGGGGGTGGGAAAGATTCATAAGAAGGGTTAGTTTAGAAGTTCTTTCATGGTAGCTGGAGTGATATATTACACCTGGAAAGCAGCATTCTTTAGTGTCAGTTGATAACCCAAAATTGTTCAATAGAAAATTATATAAATATGCAGAATAAAAGAACACTAAAAAATTATTGTAGGCATACTTAAGATGTCAAGTATAAAAATGAAGTAAAGTGACAGATCAGTGGGAGTGTGAAAAGTACATTATCACATAGCTGTTACACTCTACATCAGCAGTTCTTAACCGTTTTGTTCAGCAACCCAGGTTAGGTTTGAACTTAGCCTTAGCCACCCATCAAATGCTAAAAAACCACTTGGGGAGGAAATTTCAAATGATTAAAGTTGATCTCAGCAACCCACTGAAAACAGAATAGTGACCTAGCTTTGGGTTGTGACCCATGAGTTTAGAACTCTTTGGGGCAATTTTCTTACAATGTCATCTGAAATTTTTTTTTTTACTATTACTAACATCATTTCAGTGGCCATATTTTTTTAATTCTTTGCCCAAGGGGCATTAGAAAAAACTGACATCTGTTGGAGTATGGCCAATTTACACTACAGGAGCTAATTACAAATAAAACTAAGGGTATTGGTTAAATGGAGGGTGAGGTGGAACCTTTAACATGGACACCCTCCTATGACAGGCATGGTTTAAATGTTAACTTGTGTGAGTAAATAAAATCACTTCTGTTTAAAGAAGAATGCTGACATCCCAACTAATAGATGATTACCATCCACGGCATTTTTATGCTGTAAAATATCTCCAATTAAGTAATGTTTAGTAGTATGTGATGCAGTTCTGACTCTAAATAAAATTTGCCTCTACAATTCCAAATCAAATAATTCAAACATTACAGTAAATCTGCATCAAATAATCATCCCTTCACATGAATATCCAACAACTGGAATGTTTAGTTGAGGAATTGACACACTTTAGGTGGAAACATTGTAAACATTCACATTGAAATTCTGTATAAGGCTTGACTAACCAAACTTAAGTCAGCTTTGTGATATCACACAGGAATTTCCATCAGAGATCCAGTGTTGAAAAATGGCATTGTTAGTGTCAAACATTCTGTTGATTTGGAAGGACAATTGCTCTTTGAATTATAATTTGTAAATAAATCTACTTTTAAATGTAACTGGTTATAGAACTGCACATTATTAATTCAGCTAGCATCATTGTTTTGTTATGTGCAACAAATAAAAAGTGCATTGTCTGAGCCAGTATGAAATAAATTATTTCTTCTTCTTTCTAAACTATTCCATTAAAATAAAGCTATGTGCAAAATAGAAATCTCAGAAGAGTAATGATTGCTGTAGAATGTTTCCATCAAATAGTTACATTATTATTGCATATATTACCAGCATTTTATGTCAAATTTCTAAAACTCTTTAAATCAAGAACTACCCAGTTTAATTTCTGCAAAAAGTTTGTCAAAGAGTTAAATTATAATTTCTGTATATTACCTGCTTATGTCATATTTTTGACACCACTGAATCGAGAATTAACCCTGTTTAATATCAGTAAAAAATTTACTGTCAGAGTTAAATTATAATTTCTATATATTACCTGCATATCATGTCATATTTCTGACATCAATGAATCAAGAATTTACCCAGTTTAATATCAGTAAAAAAATTTACTGTCAGAGTTAAATTATAATTTCTATATATTACCTGCATATCATGTCATATTTCTGACATCATTGAATCAAGAATTTACCCAGTTTAATATCAGTAAAAAAATTTACTGTCAAAGAGTTAAATTATAATTTCTATATATTACCTGCGTATCATGTCATATTTCTGACATCATTGAATAGAGTATTTACACACTGTTAAATTTCTGTAAAAGGTTACTGTCAAAGAGATAAATTATAATTGTATATATTTATTGCACCATTGATAAATTCTTTGAACAAATTCTTTTTTTGTGTCATTCCAGGCAAAAAAGACCATTTCTTTTTACTTGGCCTTGTCCGTCTTGAGTAAGTTTTTGAAAAAATAAACTTTAATATCTCTATCGTTTGATACATTAAAAATTACAGCATATTAGTTCCAGTGAAGTTTTGTGTATCTTTTGTTTCTGCATAGGTTATAGAATCTCTCATTAAAAAATTATTGATTTTGGCAGGTTTTGAACTACAGACAAACAAACATATGATTTTTGAACTAATTCTGTGCATCTGTGATTGCTAATGTTTTATGGATTGAATGGTTATTTGTAATAGGAATTTTGATGACTGTTATGCGACATTGGTAATATGTGACATGTACATCAGTCTGATTTACAGTCTTCAGCATATGGCATATATGCTGTATAAATCCAATGAAACTGAGAACTAGACTCAACTGATTCCTCTTTTTTGGATTGTGCTTACAGACTGTACTCGGTTATCATGGTTACAAATAAATAAAGGTCTTTAGAGTTGTTATCCTGTTTTTATAATATGGTAGTTCATAGCAACAGTGAAACATATTTTTGCCAATAAATCATGGTTGCTGGTACGGTGTAGTAGGTGGTTGCATATGCCATAGTAAAATCAATATGTACATGACAGTTTTGGTCATAAATGACAGGTGGTCACTCAGAACAGAAGTCAGTCAAATCAGGTTCTACTTCATATCGTAATATACATTGGTCATTTTGATCCTATTGAATGAACCATGATTAATGCTTTGGTACTTTATCAGATGTAGCTACACCAGTTTATTGAAAACAATGGGACCAGTTCATAATATAAAGAAATAATAGCTTGTCATAGTTACTAGACCATATAACCACTTGGAGTTTGAATCTGTTTTACATATTTGCATTAAATTATTATGCAAGCCTTATATGTTGTCATTTTAATCCACTATTAAAAGTAATTTGAGTATTTAATAAATGTGTCTGTAAGATGTCTCATGTTCTTAAAGTAATTATTTAGAAATTAGAGATCTGCAATTTTAAGTAGGAATGGTATGGCAAAATGCTGTACCTTGAAGAGACATTACTTGCTTTTTTATCTTAAGATGCATGTGTTTTTGAGTTGAATAATAATATGTTTTAAGAAACTCAATGTGTGCATTTGATTTAGGTTATTCTCATTAACACATTGACCTTTACAAGATTGAGTTGATTCTTCCTTGATTATGGAATTTGTTTTAATATTGTAGTGTACGGAAACTTACTTGGTTGTTTATCTACATCTCTTAAGCTCATTAAAAAGTTTATCTCTAGTTTTCAAAATTGCTTACAATCCTGCACATCATTATTTTGGAAATTCAAAGCCACAGAACCTTTTTTTTTTGTTAATTTCAGTTTCTTTCTGGTGGACTTCCCACATATGAATATAATCTTGACTGATCTAATATAATCTTGACAGATCTAACCTTGAATATTAATTTATCCTGATGTCTTGTTAATTCCAGTATCTCTCTGTTGTACTTTCCACATAAGAATATAATCTTGGCAGATCTAACCTTGAATATTAATTTATCCTGATGTCTTGTTAATTTCAGTTTCTCTCTGTTGAACTTTCCACATAAGAATATAATCTTGGCAGATATCACTATATTAATTTATCCTGCTGTCTTGTTAATTCTAGTTTCTCCTTGGTGGACTTCCCACAGAAGAATATAATCTTGGCAGATCTAACCTTGAATATTTATTGATTCTGATATCTTGATAATTCCAGTTTCTCCCTGGTGGACTTTCCACATAAGAATATAATCTTGGCAGATCTTACCATGAGTATTTGTTTCAACAAGAGCAATGCACCTTGCAGTTATGCAGTGCCAATATTCCGTGGAGTTCAGCTTCCAAAACAGATCTGTAGCCAGAAAACTGACTACTTAATACCAAGTAAGTAATATTCAACAGGTTGATCTTATTTCTGTAATTAAAATGTCTGTAATACGTATGCCTGTAATAATTATGTCTGTAATACTAATGTTGGTGATACTTGTGTCTGTGATACTTTCTGTATTTGGGATGATTACAAAAGAAAATGTATTCATTTACAGATTGAAACATGTACAAATTTGATATTTTATTTAGTCAATTTGATATTTTATTTAGTCAGTTTGATATTTTATTTAGTCAATTTGATATTTTATTTAGTCAGTTTGATATTTTATTTAGTCAATTTGATAATTGAATACAAAATTTACAGTACATCCTAACTCTAGTTAAGCAGCATATCTACATGTTTTACATATTGACATTGACTAAATATTCCTTTTAATTTTAAGCAATTAGTCCAAAATTGCCAGTGTATTGCACCTGCCACATGCACAGTAAATGTTTTCATTATGGCACATTTGATGAGTATAAATTATTCTGTTTGGACAAGTTCTGAACCAGGGAGTAAAATACCCAGTTTGTTAAATTGATTTTAAGAGATTTGATTATATGAAAAAGAAATTGTCTTTTTATCATATTTTTTTTTTTAGTCCATTTAGCCATAATGAAAAGTTCTTTCAGTAAACTTGACATTTTTAATGGCATTCTGCATTCTTATTAGCTGATATATATTTCTATGCAATATCCTTTTATTTCTATAAAGTTAATACTTTAGGTGTTTGTAATCATGTACAACTAGATTTTCCCATGTTTTCTTCTTGCCCACAGATTTCAACTTGACAAAATGGCAGATGGCGAAGGGATATTCTCTTGGGTCCTTGGATTCCATGCAGGTTTCCAAATTACTAGAAGATATTGGTATTGCAGCCTACTTAGACACGGAACAGTGCAAGACCTCAGTCTACCCATACAGTGATGCACAAAATGGATGGAACATTGGTAAGTCAAAGACCTCAGAACCAGGGCGTCTCTAATGGCCATTGTTGCCTCACTATTTTCACAATTAGGGACCATCGATATATAATGTTTTGTATAGAAAAACAGACAACAATATAACACTGCAATATCTTGATCAGTCTGGGTTTAGCTCTCTGGAAACCTATACTAAAGAGAAAAATATTATGGATAGGAAAATTACTTAAAATTCAAGGAATAAAGTTGTAGACATCTCATCTCGTTAATTTATTTCTCAATGTTCTCTTCCTACCATGGTGATAGTGTGATGCTATATTGTTTATGTTTTCTCTGGTGGATGACACTCTGGTGTTGTTTTTTTTGATGTAACATTTTTACCCTAATCCACCATCGTCTACACATCATCACACAAGCTGGACATCCCCCCCCCACAGTGCATGATATCATATATGTATGTCCCCCTTAAGACCCTGCTTGAAATCAGTGGAGCCTTATAAACAATTTGGTTTCCAGTATAAAAATTTTCTTGGAATAGCTCATTTTCAGCCAGATTTGATTTTCAGCCTTTTAAGTCATGAGTTACAGGAGTTATGGCCTTGACCTCCTAACTTAAGTTTATGCAGCATCACTTTACTGTTGTTGGATTCTTGTAATTGAACCAAATTTATGCAGTTTTATATTGATGGGACCTGAGGCAAGTTTGATTTCCAGGAGTCTGTGATATTATTTACAGGAGCTATGGCCATTTGCTGCCTGTTCTCCTACCTTTGGTGTCTACATCATAGTTTTAATATAGATTGTTGGATTTCTACCAAATTTTGCATGCAACTTTATAAAGATGAGAGCTTGAGTACTTTAATTTCCAGTCCTCCTTACCATTTACAATAGTTATGCCCCCTGACTGCCCTTCCTTCAGATTTGGCATGCAGTAGTGTATTGTTGATACTGTGAATGAGTTTGGTTTCAGCTTCCTGCATCATTTACAGGACTTCTGGCCCACAATTGTCAGTTTTCCTAACTTTGTATTTCTTTTCAGATAACTTGACTAAGGATTAGTGGATTACATGTAGATTTGGTATGCAGCTTTGTATTGAAGAGATCTGTAATAATTCGATTTCATTTATAGGAGTTATGGCACTTGATTTTTGTGTATTCTCAAACTTTTGTTTGTACAGCACAAGTTTACATAGAATTCACAGATGTCAGTCAAATTTCATGTGCAGCTTTATATTGGTGAGATCTTGAGTGAATTTGATGTACAGATGTCTGCTACCAGGAAAATTGCTTACAGTTACAGTATCATTAAATAATGGAGATAGCACCCATCTATTCTATTAAATTTTGCTTAGTTTTTTGCACCAGGATCATCCGGGATTTCAAGCCAGTCTTGTGTTCAGCTTTAAAGTTGTTGATTTTTTTGCAGGAGTTTGATTGTCTGCAGTTTGCATCACCATCTTGTAGAAGTATATCATGTTATTGTTTGGGACTCTCAAAGTTGTTTTCACAAAGTTCCTCTGTTTACGGTTGTGCAAAGTGAATTATACCAGAAAGGCCCTTTGTGATTTACTCCTTGCTATTAGCTCTAGTTATAAATCTATGAGTTGATAGGCATATATAGTTTGCTAAATTTGTCCCAATTCTCGAAGAGCTACCCCATCCAAAAATAAATTCCTGTCGTGTCCATCAGCACAGTTAGACCAAATAAATCATGGACATTATTTTAAGACACAGAATGAAGTTTGTTCAGTTGAACTGTTTGTGTTATTGGGTATAGATACAAATGAATAGAAACATTTTATTATTATACTCAAATCTTAAAGCTCGCAAATTGTATGTATTACATATGAAAAGTCGTAAAAAAAATTTAAATGATGAACCACTCTCTTCTATAATTTAGTTTATACTGTTTCTCATTCTTCTCCTTTTAAAATAGAAATCAGCTTTTTCACTTTTTTCTGAACTTAAATTTTATATATTGTCTTTTGTGTCCATTATTTACATGAAATAGACATCAGCAAAGTACTGATGTAAAACAATAATGATGCATTCATTTTTAGTCAGAACTTAATGATGTGTCAGGGTTGGTTTTGTTTGGTTTTTGGGGGGTTTAATGCCATCTTTCAGCACATAATAGGCTATACATGGCAGAAAATGATGTGTCAAGGATATGCTGGAGTTGTAAAAACATTATCAAAATACATATTTAAATTCTGTATTACTTCATGTATCAAAATAGATCATTGGTGCACATAGGTGTAGTGTGGTTTGTAAAGTAGGGATGAATGTTGTTCATCCACAGTATTGAAAGCTATTTAATAAGTTATGTTAGAATTCCAAACATGATCATGTTTTTTGTATTCTTGAGGAATATAATTGTGTAGCTATATTCTGGATGTGGCTTTTATCTCTTCAGAGTGTGGCAATGTGATTCCAGTAAACAGCCTTCCAGAGCAGCTTGTGTGCAATATCCCTGACTACTGTACCGGGATCAGCTGCTGTCTAAGCATTTCTCGGATTGGAAGATCTGTGAGAACATACCTGTCTATCAACACCTGTGATCTCACACTGACTGTGGGCATTGACAGGCTCCGATTCACTGTTAATTTATTTGATTATATATGGGGTAAGTTGTTTGGAACAATCACAATTTGCTATCATGCTAAAGTAGTTGATTTCAGTTACTTCAATATTTTCTTTTGAAATCATTTAAATAATACAGACTACGAAATCTAAATATTGATTTATCCAGTTTCTTTTTCTGCAGTAATAAAGTATTCATGGGACATTTCTTTCCAAGAGACTAACTTGGGTCATTTCACAAACACTTCATTGATCAATTTATTGCAAATTGTGCTTAATTCAAGCTGTTGCGTTGCCACAGTTGTTGACATGGCTAGTGCATATACAACCCATAAACTTTGTGCTTTGAGATCCAAATAGTAAAACATTGTTCAAAAGAATAAATATTCATAATAATGATATAATAATGTTTATTGTTGATTTCATTATTCCAGATACTGAGGACCACTTGTACATGAGAGGAGTCATCCGAGTAGAGTAAGTTATTTATGTAGATTTCAGTTACAGTCAGTATTTAGTTAACATTACCTGCATACATTCTGTGTCTGTTTCATAAATGTAACTGATGCGTAAGTGTGTCAGCAAGAAGTAGTTAATAAGTTCCATTCATGTACACTTACATATCTGCCAGCATTCTTGACTGCAGCAGAAAAAAATAGTCATAATCATTTGGGGGCTTTTGTGTTAAAGTGGGATGTGTGTGGATTTATGTTTTACAATATTCTAGTTCACATTTTGTGATCCACGGAAATCACTCAGTTTTTTTAACTGTTCATTACAGCATGGTGTTCTACATTTACATGTGTCTTTGGGGTCCAGTAGGTTCTTATTATATCCTGGAAATTGTAATAGTAGGCTAGTGGTAATAACTACTGTATCAAGAACATGTATGAAGCTACAATTTCTACAACATGTTAGATTCAGACGTTTTTGTAAAAACAATAAATAATTTCTATTGCATTTCAGCTACAAGATCAAAAACCTGTTGAGCAGTAGGAAGTTTCTCCTGGATCTTAAACTCAGCATCTGTTTTAATGACACACAAGGAGAATGTTATCTACAGCAGCAGTTATTCTCCAATACCATTCTTTCAGCAGTGCAGTGTGACTACAATCATGGATTTGCCTTACCCAGTAAGTGTACGGCTGTATCGACTACATACACTTCCTTTTTCCAGACCTTCATCAATGACACATAGCTGTCCCATTTTGCTCATATTTGTCCCATATTTTGGACCTGAATATGGGTATACATTTTTCTTGTTAAAAATCAAAAAATTTAATTAACAATTTCCTTGCAGTTTTTC
The DNA here is from genome assembly GCA_016617855.1 of Megalonaias nervosa. Lineage (NCBI taxonomy): Eukaryota > Metazoa > Mollusca > Bivalvia > Unionida > Unionidae > Megalonaias > Megalonaias nervosa. The sequence continues at coordinate 99,762 of JAECUM010009803.1, read as the reverse complement.
CCGTATTTGTTCCATATTTTGGACCTGAATATGGGTATACATTTTTCTTGTTAAAAATCAAAAAAATTTATTTAACAATTTCCTTGCAATTTTCTGTTTAGAATAGGCACCCAGTTCCATTCTGAGAGTAAATGTATCACATGTATAAAGGCATATAGAGTTCTAAAATATAATTGGTTCATTCGAAATCAAGGCTACAGTGCTAATCTTTAACCACCATATTAGGTTGCTCAAAGCAGTTGCCACTATCACTGTATCTCATCTTCGTAATATTCAATTTCTAGTCATGTCAGAAAGAAATGCAGAAGATTCAGAAGTTTCTCCAACAAAGAAAAGAAAACAGAACTTGAAAGACAATTATGCCATCATGTTTAGATTTGTGAAACCATCTAGTAAAGGAGAAAATTTGTGTTTTGCAAATTGTGTAATTGTGATTTCGCATTAGGCATGGAGATGCCCATGACATAAAACAGCATGAAAAAGCTAATAATCATCAGCTTGCTGCTTCATCATCAAAAACTCAGCATGAACTTACAACATTTATAAATACCAGAGGGAACCTTGGTGTAATTTGATCAAAGTTCAGTTTACTAAATTTCTTTTAGAAATGGATCTTCCTCTCTCAGTTACTAGTGTTGCTGGCAGTTTATTTTGCACACTTTTTCCAGACAGTAAAATCACAAAGGATTACTTGTGTGCTAGAATGAAAACAATTGAGAAAAAAAACATTAAACAGAATTCAGATCATCAGTGAAAGATGGTACATAGAAATCGATAATGATTGAAAAATACAAGGTGTGGAAAAGGCTCCAATAAACAGCCTGTGTCTGAGTGTGTGTTGCACTCTTGCACCTTCTGAATTAGCACCTGAACGGAACAGGGTGCCCGTTCAGAAGGTGTAAGAGTGCAACACATGCATCTTTGACATTAAATAATTAAGTTACTGTCCTTCTTTACTGATGGTTGTAGATGTTGTAAATAGTTACATATGCATTAAAGTTTTAAAACTCGGTATTTGTTCCTGAAAATCAGTATTTTTGTCATAAGCAGTCAGTATCTTTGTACTCTGAGGTTAACAGCTATGATGACATTGAAGTTTTCCTTTAATAGCTGCAAATACTTATCCTGTTGCTATTGGTTAGTTAAACTACTTTCATGCTGAAAATACACTGTCCGTCTGATGTGAAATACATCCTCCCACAGAGTGGAGAAAAGTCAGTATGACCTTTTGACCTTTTGCACACTATAAGGTAGATATAGTGTCATTCTTTTTCATGGATGTCATACTTTGCAGACATTTGCCATATCACCAGAGAAATAGTACCAGTTAACAATAAAGATATCTGCAAATCAGAGGTATCTTTCTACAGTGTTAATAGTCTTGGTGTTACCACTGTCCATTTATTCTAAAAGAACTGTATAGTAGCCTTTTCTTCCCCATTAGAACTTCTTTCTTTGAAGGGCTTCCAAGGCTACCTCGTGTTCCATCCTTTTGTGGTAGACATACACTCTTTCATAAGCATACACTGTGGTACAGGTAAGCCCTTATGTTGAGGACGTCGTTTCATCCATCTTAATTTAAAACACTTTTTTTATAATAAAAAAAACATGCTCACATTGACATTGTTTATGTATTTGCATTTTGCTTCAATAAACAATTACACAGGTGGAATATCTTGTTTTTTTTCTGCAGAAAAAACCACAGGTAATTTCCATTCTTTGTTTATTTCATGCATAAGTCGAGTTCCATGGTGCTACAACCATGTTCTTAGTGCATATACAGGTGTACACAGTACGATACTGCCACAGCCAGGTGAGTTCACAGTGACATCCATTATTTCTTGTTAACAGCATAATGTAAGGAAAACAGTCTGTGGGGCAGTGGGGCCACTAAATGTGGGGAAACCCACACAGACTGCTTCAAGTGTTCAAAGTGTACATGAACAAATCATTGCAAAGAGGTCAGCATTTGATACACTTGAATAAAGCATAGAATCATTAGCGAAGAGATCAACATTTGATACACTTGAATGAAACATGGAATCATTAGCAAAGAGATCAACATTTGATACACTTGAATGAAGCATAGAATCATTAGCAAAGAGGTCAACAATTGATACACTTGAATGAAACATGGAATCATTAGCAAAGAGGTCAACAATTGATACACTTGAATGAAACATGGAATCATTAGCAAAGAGATCAACATTTGATACACTTGAATGAAGATGGAATCATTAGCAAAGAGATCAACATTTGATACACTTGAATGAAGCATAGAACCATTAGCAAAGAGGTCAACAATTGATACACTTGAATGAAACATGGAATCATTAGCAAAGAGGTCAACAATTGATACACTTGAATGAAACATAGAATCATTATCAGTGGTCAACATTTGATACACTTGAATGAAACATAGAATCATTATCAGAGGTCAGCATTTGATACACTTGTAATGAATGGTAGAATAATTTGACTTCCTGTTTTCATTTTAGACTTTACATTTGGTAACTGGCTGAAGGCTGCCTATGGCAATACATACGATTCCTCCACAAATTTGCCGGCACTGGTACAAGATCGACTTCTTGAGCAGCTGGGGATCAGTCCATATCTGCTATCAGATCGCTGCAGTCATGCTCAGGTTCCATACTCGCAGGTCAATGGAAACCGTTGGAAGTCAGGTAGGGTTTTCAAGCTACAGCTGTAATTTTTAGTTGGTCTTTGTTACAAGTAATAATTTCTATTCCTCACCATAATTGTTGTAGTGCTGCTCTTTAAATCTGATGGTCTGCCTTTTTCTTCATTGGTTAAGTTTTGCATTTATACAAAGTGCTCAGGCAATTTGAGGAGGCATTCTGGTTCCATCAACACATTTCTCATTGAGTTTCTGCTGCATATTAACAGAAATAGTGAATAATGATGATATTTTCTTTTGCTCCCATTGTTTGGTCACATGATTTCATATTTGGTAGATACCAATATTGCCCTTTACAAAAGAAATGTTTAAATAAAATGTTTAAATTAAAATGTGAAAAGTCGCAAAAACATTAGATTTGAAATGTGTAATTATTGTAGAGGTTTTTAATCGTGTCAGCCTAGACTCATCTTACCATTGTCCTTAATATTCCTCTGATTTTCAGTTGTGGATAAAGTCAAGGAATATTTGCTTGTTTTCCATGTTCCGGTTTTGTGGTAAAGAGCTCAGTATTGGATGAAGACATACAATTTCCATTTTGATTCTTTCAGATATCCTTAAAAATTGCATTCCCCACCTAGCTTAAGTGGATTATTGCTCAGTGAAATCAAAGATAATCAAATATTTCAAAATCTACTTTTAGAAATTTATTAAAAGAAAAAGTCTTTTAACTGAAGATTGGGAGAACATGACCTGTATAGTTTATAAATTTTCAGAATTATGAATTCAAAAAACGTTATTAGATAGATATTTACAGGTGAAGTTTTGATGTTGCCCATTTTGTTTTCCAGACTGTCCATTGAGCTTACCACAAGTTTCTCTTGGTTCCTCAATGGCTTGTCATGTTGACAGTTCCTGCCTGGCTGTAGACTGTTGTGTGGACATGGGACGGATTGAATCCAGGATGCAGCAGACCTTCCTAGTCACACTAAGACTGGATCCTTGCAATCATCAGCTAACTGTAGGAATTGAGAAAATGAAGTTTGAGATTAGTCTCCTCAATTACAAATTTGGTAAGTTTGAGTCCTGCGGTATAAAATGCATAACCTTAATTTGAAGTCTTCATACTACATTTCAATTGATGCAAGCTCAAAGTTTGTGATACTAGCAAGTGAAACTCAGTTTGAGATAAGCCTTCACTGTAACGAATTGATTCTGGTGTAAATTTATTATGCTAGTAAATAGTTCATCATTATTTAATGGAGCTATGGCCCCTGAATCATTTCCTAACCTTGGTTTCCCAGCATGATTTTATCTGTCTGAGGCTCTACAAAGTAAAAGATAGTGAGCCAATCCCAATGTGATTCATCCATTGCTAATAGCTGAAGATCTCATTATTACTGGTGTGTTTGGTGTCATGTAAATTTTTTGTTTTTAAATACCATTTCATCTGTCTAAGGCTCTACTAGATTAATGATAGTGACCAAATCCCATTGTGATGCATCCATTGCTAATAGCTCAAGGTCTTGTTAAGTTTATAATTGGTATGTTTTGTGTGATGTAAATATGTTTTTTAATTTTTAGGAGAAATGAAGACGCTTGATTTGGAAGGACTAGTCAAAATGCAGTATGTATCATGCATGTGTTGTATTATTGAAGTTTTCATCTGTATTCCATGTTTTAAAATTGCTCTAGCATGTTTCTTTAAATACATTACCCAGTCATGATACATTAGGAGAACTACTACTACCTAGCAAATCCAGCCCTCCTAGATAAAACTTTTAGCTAAAGGGAACTCAAAGTTATCTGCTCACTAAGGTGGCAGTCAGGCAGAGTGATATCCCCTTGGTATAGGATTGGTGCCAAATCAAATATCTCAATTACTACTTCCACTCATGCCAAGCAGCACACTCCCATCAAGGACCTCACAAAATCATCTACCAAGTTTCTAAAAGTTCTAGACTTACAAGTTGGAGAAGTCTTCACTTCAAAAGGGAAATATAATCCTTCTGTGTCCAGCTTTTCTTTCTTCCTCTGACAACAAAGTTCTGCCTTTACAATTATCACTTTGGCATCACTTAATAGTATTTGCATACTTGCATGGAGAGCCTATGCAACTTCACAATAGTACTGGCTATAGTTTTACTTACATGTGCACTCAGGTCTGTAGTGTCTATAGAAAACTCCTAACATGTGTATAATTTCTGCTACAACCAGATACATACAGGTAAGTTTTCTGTACCAATGCAATCCAAGCATCTGTGCTCCAAGCTTCACTGAACTTTCCTGTACAGACCATCATTGAGCCTTCTTAAAGGTAGTATTGTGAATTGATATTATATATTATGCTTCATTGCCTTCATTAGGAAATCTGTTAGCACTAATTGATATATATATATATATATATATATATATATATATATATATATATATATATATATATATATATATATGACACTTTATTGATTGTACCTGTATAGAATATCTTTTGGGCTTTTTTCCCCCAGGTAAAATTGTCTCATAATGGTGCTTCAGTTCCTTTTTGTGGGTAGGTGTGTGTGTGTAATATAGAAAACTTGTTTATGTTACTGTATAGCTTCCAGTCTGGTTGGATAAAGTGCAGGTAAATTTTATATTCATGGTTCACACAGTAGTGTCCTGTTTATGCATGTTACTATAAGCGACACTTGAGTGATTTTTATCTGCATAGGTAATCAGCAATTGGCCCTCCTACAGGTAAGCTGTTACTAGAATTGATTATTTGCCTTCCATTCCTTACATGTACATACTATAAGCAACTTTCCATTGATTCTACCTGTACAGGCAGTCAAATTCACATGCCTACAGTTATTTGTAACTAGAAGTGATCATTTAGTATTTACTTTCTACATATTAATACTGAGGCTATCATTCTCTACCTGTACAGGTCAAGTACACCCCCTCTACAGGTGTTTATCATAGCAGCAACAAGCATCAGTAACAGTCTCGCATACCAGAATTATGGATTGGATAATTATGTGGATTAATATCCTGTACTCCGTACCAACCTCAAGAACTGGATGTCATGTCAGCCAAATGGCCATGTTCCTTCACAACCAGACTTGACCATATAACTCTGATCACAGTGGACCATGATCACAATCAGTCATACAATATCAGCCACCAGAAAATGAGTTTGTACAGTTCCATCACTCGCATATGATACCCAGTTTAGGATCGTAATATATGAGAATGCACTTTATGAATCCAATTTTACATGAATCAGTCTAACTCGCATAGTACTTCTAGGCACTCCCTGCTGACAATGCCCAGTTTATATACATACCCTCACTGATCATTCTTACTTGCATAGTACCTGAAAACATTTCTGGCGTACAATGTCCATTTTGGGTTCTCAGTTTTCAAGAGACGTCTCTTCACTTGCCCTCAAGCCTCTGTCACATAGAGACTCTACTGGTAGAAGTAATGGGATCTGACTCATTAGTGCTGCAGGTGTAGTGGGCTATGATCATCGATATTCTTCTCCAACTACTTCATAGGTACAGCAGGAGATGTTGACTTCACTACCTTAATCAATAAAAGATGATATTGGCATTAAAGTTTCATTATTAGATCAGATGAGTGAACTCTGCCTTGCAAGCTTGAACTGAAGTTTCCCACCCAGTACCATCAGACTTCTGTCCTCATTTGACTACATCACATGCCAGGTGTATAATTCTGGAATTAGATGAAATTACTTACGAAAGACTCTATGTTCAGTTGCTTCCACATTCGGAATCTTTATTGGTCACCACCACAGGACTCCTCATTATCAGTGATTCCTATAGATCTTGCCACCTCAGGGTTAGACGTTATCTATTTGCTGATCAGTGAGAGAAAGGACTAACCAGCAGCCAAAAGTATCCTCTTGCACAGCAGATACAAGGACTAGTTACATGGATCAAACATCCCATAACCAGTCCCAACATAATGAATTGGACAATTTTCTCTACACACAGATGACCTACTTCCATTTTGACCAAACTAGGCCATATACAAGTTACCATATCAATTCAAGGTACTCTGTGACTTTAGTCCACAGAATAAGCAGGGCCTTTATTCATAGTTTGGTCCACTTCATAACAGACACAACATGTTATAGTCATCATAGTAGCCATGAACTAACAACAGATGGGAAAAGATGCAGTGCTCTCTGCCCCCACCTTATAAACCATTCATGGCCCAAGATATGCTCTCAACTTTCATCATCTATTGTCTTCTTTATGATCAGATTGACAGAATTTGCAACATGCCACCATTTGTCTCAGTCTCATCTACAGGAGAGGGATTTGCAAGGCAACCAACAAAGTTGCGGGGATGTCACTAGAGCACATGCCACTGGGAAGCAATCCAACAACTAAGTGGAGGGGTCAGAGAGAGGTTGATCATTTTCACTAGTGTGTGTTCCACGAGACCATTCTTATCTCAGTGACATACATATAGGCCCCTCATTTTTATCACAGATCCCAGTAGAAAGAAGGCTCCAATCTTTCATGACTGATTGGGGAAGATTTACCATGATGTCATGGAGACCCAACAAGTTTCCAGGGGATACAGAATCACATTCAATGCCCCCACTAAGCCTTTGACCAGAGTTCTTAAACTACATTGCAGCACTCATCAGTTGGTCTTCAACCTAAGCATATTCATTCAACTATTAAGCTCTTGGGTTGTGAAGGAATCCAAAAATGGGTCAGTTGTGGAGACCATGCAGTCTCCTTGTCAACAAGAACTTCTCTGATCTCGTTCCCTTTAAAGATTCAATCAGCTAGGTCTGGAATAAATTTTCAAGTATAAAGATTGTGTCCCCCAGGAACGAGAATTGAATTCATGCAATAGTAGGTTCCATACCTATTTGGAGCAATCCACCCACTAGAGAATTCCTTCATTGGTCAAGTTTCAATGTGGTAGCACATGTCTTTAGTACTTGTTCACTTTATTGGATTCTCATAACAGTGATTATGTAGCTGAAGTGGAAACTGAACCTGTGATGATTGGGCCAACTCTCACAATCTGCAACAATAGGTGGTTACATTGGGAAGGCAGGGAAACCACTTTGGACTCACATCGGCAATACCTCTGCAAGCACAACCTCCAATGATCATGAATTGCTATAGATATGTGCACAGAGGGCTGGTTGAAGCAAGTCTCCTACCATTTAGAACTTCCATATGAGCATGGCCCCTTCATGATCATTATTACATGTTAACATCATCGGGATGGAAAGCATTTTGAAAGTTTTCATTGGTTGCTGGAGAACCTATGTGAGAATGGAGTTCTGTTTCTGTCCAATAACTTCACCATGATGGGACAGATACTCAGACCTTTGTATTATTGTTTAGGATTTTCTAAAGTGGTGTCCTCATCAACAGTCCATGCTTATGTTCAACATTTATTAAGCTGGCTCATTTATTGGCGAACTTGTGGTTCTGCAAAAAGGAATACAAATGAAATGGTCCTTTCATCCCTCAGTTTTCACTCAATAGACACACAATGGGATTGACCTATGATGAACCTATTAGTGACAAGGTGAAATGCCAAAACCTCAACCTTTGTTTCACCAGTCCAGGACACAAAAGGCCTGAATAGACGATAATCTTTCTATATATTGGAATGGCCAAATGTACTCACTTCTCCAATGCCTCTGATCTGAAGTGTCTCCTCATACTGATTACTTCACAGAAATGAGAAATATTTGAGCAACCTCATCAGTTGCAACAGAATCACCAGAACTGTGATATTCCATCATCTTCATTAAGAAACCATGATGGTAGGTGTTTCACCCCAAACCAGAGTTACTATACCTGCACGTTGGGATATTATCAAACAGTTTTCACAGCAAGTGGTGGAGTATCCTTAAGTGAGATGGCTATCCACCATAGAGGCATGAGTGGATTGCATAAAGCACTTTATACCAATATCAGCACCCATACCTCAATAGCTAACTTTGTATGACTCTTCAATCAAAAACATTTAGCACCAATCACAATTAAACCTACCATTCCATAATCACTGGCATACTGTGCTATCATGGAAGAGAGGATATCAAACAAACCAAAGGCCTGTCTGATATTCTATTCATTTGGATTCCATCTGGCCAATGACTTTTGACCCTTACCCAAGTGGAAGTTATCATGGGTATTAACCTCTTGGAACAAGACCCAATTTGAAGAGCTTACTTAGTTCACTTGTTTTTATATGTCCTGCTTCATCACTACTTTGGCAGTCAGCAGGCAAAATCAGTAATGCATTTCTTATTGGTGGACCCATCTACTTGCAGTTCCTGTGTATTGTTCATGAAGCTCCCTTCTCTCATTACCAGAAACAGGCTCCTGTTCATGAGGAATTTGATACTGGTAATAATTCCTGTCCATTCTGGACACTTCATCTCAAGGTCATTGACAGCACCAAGCGCAAGCTCTGAAGTGGTATTTCAGGAATATCGAGCTGTCGCATTGAGGGAGATCATGCCTCATTTTATCTTCAAAGAGGGGAAGGATGATATATCAACATTTCATCCTGAATAAAGTAAGCTATATGTTTTACATAAACCCACACCAATGAATTTGATAAAGATATTAGCTCATGAAGTTAGAACAGTCTGCACCATCGTTGCATAGAAGTGAAATTTTTCTTTATCATTATTCATGCTGTGTGATGGAGATCTGACTATATTCCTCCAGTTCTTGTCCGAGATCTCTCATCCTAAAAGGCTCAAGTTGATCTGGAGGAACCTTTACCTGTGGCACAAAAGTCACCCTTCCAGATCATTTACCTGTGGCACAAAAGTCACCCTTCCAGATCATTTACCTGTGGCACAAAAGTCACCCTTCCAGATTGTTTACCTGTGGCAGAAAAGTCACCCTTCCAGATCATTTACCTGTGGCACAAAAGTCACCCTTCCAGATCGTTTACCTGTGGCACAAAAGTCACCCTTCCAGATCATTTACCTGTGGCACAAAAGTCACCCTTCCAGATCGTTTACCTGTGGCACAAAAGTCACCCTTCCAGATCATTTACCTGTGGCACAAAAGTCACCCTTCCAGATCGTTTACCTGTGGCACAAAAGTCACCCTTCCAGATCATTCAGAATCTTCATTTAGATGCAGATTCACAATTTCCCCTGGATTTGCGGGAAGGAACATTTACCCCTTCAAAGCTGCTCCCTGACAGATGGCATCTTCTCCAGTTGGGTTATCTAGAAGCTGTCTCATATACCTTAGGGGAATGGAAATGGTCTATCCAGGATGAAGGGATGTATCTCCCTCCACCCCTTGCCTATTCTTCTTCTAAGTGATTGTGATTGGGTGACATTTACATAAAAAAACAATTGTTTCTAGTGAAATATGTTTCTTCAAGAATACTTATCCAATCATAATACAATACACCCTCCCAGTCTCTGTGCAGTTACATCCACATAGAGAGCATGCCTAACACTCCAGTAGTAACAGATATTCTCTGGAATTGGTGCCAATCCTATACCAAGGGGAGATCACTCTGCCTGACTGCCAGCTAGGTGGGCAGATAAAGAAATTTCAGCTTCTTGTAGCTAAAGGTGTCATATCAGAGAGCAGGATTTGTGAAGTAGTAGTAGTTCTGCTAAGGTATTTTGATTGGGTAAGTATTCTTGAGGAAACATTTAGCTACAAAAAAAATGGTTTCTAATTTTTATATAGTGTAATTAGCCTAAATAAACTCCAATTCTCTGGATGTTGGTATTTTCAAAATTTGTGCAAATTTTAAATAATACAGCAAATTTCTGGACACTAGGAAAGTTTTAAGCTGACAAAAAATAAAAAAAATTCAAGTAGGAAACAACTAAGGAAGGTATTACCTGTGTTCAAAAGGTATTACCTGTGTTCAAAAGGTATTACAAGGTATTACCTGTGTTCAAAAGGTATTACCTGTGTTCAAAAGCTAATGGTATTACCTGTGTTCAAAAGCTAATGGTATTATTTGTGTTCAAAAGGTATTACCTGTGTTCTAAAACTAAAGGTATTACCTGTGTTCAAAAGGTATTACCTGTGTTCTAAAGCTAATGGTATTACCTGTGTTCAAAAGCTAAAGGTATTACCTGTGTTCTAAAGCTAATGGTATTACTTGTGTTCAAAAGGTATTACCTGTGTTCAAAATCTAAAGGTATTACCTGTGTTCAAAAGCTAATGATTAGGGAGTCAATTTGCCTTGAAACCACTTTGGTTACTGCAAATTTTTGCTATAAATTTGCAGAGTACCAACATTTGGGTTTTCCTGGGTAAGCTTGACCACAAATTTAAAGTCACAACAAAATATATATCAGGTTGACATTGAAAGCACCCTCCCATTTCACTCACACCCACCTGCCATATCCAAGCATTGCTAGTTTGTGTGCTAATTGTGTTAATACCAGCAGTAATTAATACTGCTTAGAAATAAATATCATGCTATGTTTGTGAAAGTTGATGAACAATGGAAATTTATTGATTATGATTTATTCGCTGGCAGAATTGCATGAATTTGAAAGCTGTATTAATGCAGCAACTCATTCTGATGCTGTAGTAATTCATTCAAAAGCTAATGATTTGGTATTCAGTTTGCCTTGAAACCACTTTGGCTACTGCAAGTAGAAGTCTGCACAGTTACACATGTGGGAGCATATGACATTGAACGCAAGACTGATATTCATAAATGTTAAGGTGGATCACTAGAAGAGGTTCATAAGAACCAATCACTTTGCTCCCACAGTTTTGCTTTGAATTATTGCCTTTTTTGTCTTGTAGCTGTGTATGACATGATGTCATGAGCATATCTTGTCCCACAATTGTTGTGGACTGCCATGAAACTCGGTCACTGCTATGGTCATCACACAAAAATGTACAAATCAACGGATCACTTTGCTCCCGCAATTGTGGCTTTAATTATTGCTCTTCATGTCCTGTAGCGATGTATGACAAATTCTTGTGAATGCAAATCATCCTGTTGTATTGCCATTAAACTTAGTAAGTATTGTGGTCATCATCTGAAGATGTGCATATCACAAATCAGTTTACTCCCACAACTTTGGTTTTGAGTTACTGCCCATTTTGTCTTGTAGCAGAACATGAAACAGTCTTGTTAACATGACTCTACCTGTAGTTTTTGAAGGATTACCATGAAACATTGGAAATATTTTGATGGTCACCTGAATGATGCATGTATTGACAAATCAAATACTCCTGCAATTTCTTTTAGTTATTGCCCATTTTTCTTGTAGCTTGATGCAGTATAATGATAATCTTGCTGGTACGACTAGTCCAGCAAATTTTGATGACTACCGGTAACCATGAATGTAGTGTGCTTATTAACTAATGACTTTACTTTTGTAAGAGTTATTGCTCTTTTTGAAATCCAGTCCTGCAGATTTTATTTAATTGCAATGAAACTAAAATACATATTATTCCTATGATCAGAAGATACTGACAAATCATTTGTAATTGTAATATTTTCAAACGAGTTATATGTTATTTTTAATAAAGATTCTTTGCCATTATAATGTAGGGAAGCATTTCTGATGGTACTGACATTTTGACCTTGCAAAAAATAGTCCTGTTGGACATTCTTAGTTATGATATTAAATCTCTTTTTTATATTTCTACTTCTCAACTGTAAAATCCACAAAGTAGATTAAGAAATACACTGCTGTGCCCATGTGATCCCATCTTTCACTGTTATACATACTGTCAAGCATCAAACAGAAACTTTGCTTAGTAGGCATTGCTGTAACAATGAATACCTTAGTAGATTTCTTTCAAATAATTGTTATGATGCAGAGAAAGCTGAATCAGGCTAAAAATTCACCTGAGTTTTGTTAATTGTTGGTTTTTGTTATAACAATTAATACATTTGCAACAAGTGTAAAATTGCTTTAGGTATGTGACTTCTAACTGGGGATTAAACAGTTATGTGTCTCAGCCAAGTTTGGGACTAAACTATTTGATTTCATTGGTAACAAAAGCTCCATGACTAACTGTTAAGTCATTTTTAAAAAGACCTTAATAAGCAAAGATGAAATAATACCGACTTATTTTATAATATAGAATGATAAAAATGGCTTTGTATTTGATATTCAAGAAAAACAAGGAGTATAAATTAGCTTGCAGATGTCAACCCTTCCATTCTAAGAACAAAAGTGGTTATTTTCTATAGTGAGTTACTCTCAGTATGCATTATCTTATGATGTAACTATCTTTGGACTGACTATCAGGGACCAAACAATGTTTCAGAAACAATTTATGGTCCCAGATATCTTGAGAAAAAAACCCTTGCTCAGATATGTGTAAAAAAGAACTATTTTAATCCATCAATTGAAAAAAATATATTGAGATGAAAGAAAACTAAAGTCAAGGTAATGAAGTAAATCCCAGCCCCCTCCTACCTTCACTTTAAATGGGTGGTTCCATAGCAGTGCAGTGTTAAATATATGAGTTAGAGAGGTAAGATATAGGGGTATAACTCTGATGGGTATAATGTCTGGTAGAAGTTCAAAATTTTTCTTGACTGCTGGTGTATCCATATATCTGGAGAATAGGGAAAGACTTTTTGATGCTCTATATGTATTATTTCGGGTGTATACATATAGCTGCAGAGAGAGAATGATGTTTTGATACTGTATATATAATGATTTCATTATATTTTACAATAAAAGTATTATAATTTCATATGCTTTGAATTAATTTTCATGGGTATCAAATTTTTATGATTGTTATTTTGGTTGGTACTTAAGTTCTTGGAATAGGCAATTCACCTTAATATTTTCATTGAAGGATCTTTGTTCACTTGTTGTGTAAACATAGTAACAATCAACTAATTCACAAAACATGGTATCCTATGAAAAATAGAGAATTTACAGTCATTATTGAAAACATATAAGTTAATTAATGCAACTGTGATGAGAAGGCCTCCTGTTTGGACTGTGAGTAAATATTTCAGATTCAACATCCTTGACCTGGCAGCTACAAGACAGTACATGGTGAGTCTGAAGGTCAGTGTGTGTTTGGATTACCAGGCCAACTGCACCATGACAACACCAGTCTTCCAGAATGCCCTGCTGAATAAGCTGCCCTGCACCATCAACAGCACATTCATCAATAGCAGTATGTAGCATTATATCTCTACAATACCTTTTTTATGCCCATGCCATATTCTATGGAGAGGGACATCTAGAGTTACCCATGTCTGTCCAACCAGTCAGGTCACATCCATTCATGACACTCTTGACGAGTTTCATTTCCTCTCAAGAACTTTTTGGATTGATCAGATGAAGCCAAATTTGGCATCTTTGACCTTGTTTGATTAGAATTTAGCCCTTATGTAATGAACCAAGCTTTCGTCAGTTACACAATATTGGCAGGGTCGTTTACATCATGTGGCCACATATTGTCAGGATTTTGATGAAACACACAAGGAAATGCTCTTAGGGTTACCATGTTGGAGGCAATATTTCATGTTGCTTGACCAGTTTGCTTGACCACAGAGCCGTCATAACTCTTGATATGAAAGATGGGACAATTTATAAACCTTTTTGGAGAGCTCTGCTTATGTGTTAATTTTATGTAGCTGAAATAAAAATGGCAAAATGATAATTTATTAAATTTTAGTTTATGCACAACTTGATGATCTTGAATTATTTTAAGTACATATTGCCAGTTTTGCAATGGGGTTTGTCTGATAATGATCATTAAGGGATGAATTGGTGGTGTGGTAAGATGACGTAATGTCAAATTGTAAGGCTTTGTCAGTGGCTAACACTTGGATAGGGGTGTTGTACATGTACCTTGAAATTGAGAAACAGACAGGTTATTATGCAAGAAACTATCATTAGCCTCTTACTTGCTGTCTTCATGGGGCTTGTTGAAGATCACATGGGGGGGGGGCATAAGCAGAACTATTCCTATTGGTTGGCATTAGCAGTGGAATTCAAAGAGCTAACCAAAGTAGATAATCTTACATTACATTGCATGATTACTTGAGGTGGCAGTTAACTGTAGCTGCTGCTTAGTTACAGTATGATTTTGACCAGAATTGTTCCGACAATGCAGATTATATGAAAATGCTTTTTCCCATTGTAGAAACATTTATCAAGATTACAATTCTGCTTCATAACATATGTTTGTTCAGTAGAATTTAGATACAAAACATTTTATAAAAAGAAATTAAGGACATTTTAAGGTTGAAACTTTATTCAGATTTAGGTAATAGGATTTCAGAATTTTTGTACTTTTGTTCCATGTGAACAATTTCCAAAACAAAGTTGAACTTTACTTCATCTTTTGTTTTATAATGGTGAAGTAAATTTTGTAGTGACCTTATTTCAGGCATTTCACTGACCACCTGGCTGACAGAGAATGGCGTAACCCAAGGGCAGCTGACCAATCTTGACATGGCCTATCTGATGCGCTATCTGGGAATTGCACCTTATGTACTGGATAACACCTGTAATGCTACTAACTTGGGGTGGAATAAAGGTGGCTATCTCATTTTTGTTAGTCCAGTGTTTGAAATACTGTATTTTATGTTTATTTTCAGATACCACATAAGTACTTAATTTGCTGCCAAAAAAAATAAAAAACTACACAAATGTTTCATTAACAGCTTGAAAACAAATAATTGAAAACAAAAATCTAAGCTCAAACAACCAAATCTACACATATGATTTAGTCACACAATGTGTGTTCATAATAAAAGTCAATGTTGCCTGTTAGTTTATTCAGAATTATTTCACTTCACAATAAACTACACTTGGAAAACAGCTTTAGGGTGCAAGCACATTGCAGAGCACAATGTCACATGTGAAGATAAAATTCTACCATGTTTTTACCACTATAAAAAATCCTAAACTTTTTGAAATAAATAAAATTAAGATAGTTTAAACAAATTAATATATTCATTATATTTGTGTCAGTGAGCCAACAAATGGCAATGTATGGTTCTACCAAGTTTGACTTGTTGCCATGTCAGTTTCTGATAATAAGTTTGTCTGTAGCTTCATATCATTTGAAAATGATGTCTGAAAATCACACGACAAGAATGAATTGTTTAGGAAAGAACATTTTGGTGTCAGATATACAGATAATATTGAGGTTCCCAAAAAATTTTCTGAATCTTGTACATTCAAATTTATTTGGAACAGACATTTATTTTTCATTTAAAGATTTTACTTTGTGTGTGTGTGTTGTAGTCTTTAATGTCAGTAATGTTTTCACGAATTCAGTTTTTCTTCATTTAAGTCAGAAAACACATTCATGTCTGTTACAACTCCAGGAACGAAAAGAACAAAATATGATCTGTTTCACTCCTGATTATTTTTTAAACAAGTTAGAAACCACTGAAACTTATTTCTAGATACGTGACTGGCAAATGATCAAGTACAGATTGTAAAGTTAATCTTAAAAGAGTAAAAGCACAGCCTTAAAGTTTGCAGAAAAAATACTTTACCAAATTAAGTAATAACCACAAAATTTGACAGCATGAGGGTTCAATAATTTTCAACAAGTGAATGAATTTCAATTTCAAATAGAAGTGATTTGTAGCAGATGATGGCAATGCAGAAATTCATGTATTAATTCATTTATTGCAAGTCATTGTGAGTAGTATCTTGTAAAGCACTGTGGATAAGATGGGTACCATATTTTATTTTAACTTTCTCAATGATTATATCAATGAAACTGTTTTCAAATGATAGCCTAGTACCTGTCATGCCAATAACACCCTACAGAAAATTACCTACTTTTACACTGATGGTGTAATTCATTCAAGATTTTCAGATGCTTATGCTGTCTTTTACTACAGAACATACTTCTGACTGAAATTCATTGCTCAAAGTAATAAAACTATTGTGTTGTCAAGGCTTTTAGTTATAATGTTTAATTGATGAAAGTATTTTTCAGCAGACTTGAAGGATGTGACAACCCTGTACTCAGCCTTTTGAGACAGACTTAAGTATTGACAATGGAGATGTTAACTAAATTTTCATAGATGATGGCTTTATCTTTGACAGTTTTCTCCTTTAATAAAGAGTGATGTAATCCTTCTATTACTTTTACAATTGAGATTTTCCTCTAAACAGAATTAAGATAGTTTAAACAAATGATATTCATTATATCTGTGTCAGTGAGCCAACAAATGGTGAAGTTATAATAATGGTTCTCCCAAGTTTCAACAGTTTTACTTGTTGCTGTGGTAATTTTTGATAATAAGCAAGTCATTCTGCCACTTACCTAAAACAGTATTAGTTTGTCACATCATACTACTTGAATAAATGTCTGAAAATGACAGGGCCTGAAAGATTTGTTTTGGAAAGAATGTGTTGGTGTCTGATAGTATACAGAAAATATTGGACTCGAAGTAATTTTAATCTTTGAGGTTCAAAAACATTGTCTGCATCTTGTACATTCACATTTATTTGGAACATGCATCATTTTTCAGTTAAAGATTTTATTTTGTGTATGTGTTGTTGTCTTTAATGTGAGTAATGTTTCTCATGAATTCAGTTCTTCATTTAAGTCAGAAAACACTTTCATGCCTGTTAAAACTCCAGGATCAGTGCTGCATAATTTTTCCCCTGATTCATCCCGCATCAGCAGACATCTTAAATACCAAATGTAATTATTGTCATCCAGAAATTTAAATTTAGAAAAGTACAAGACAATTGCAATAACAATTCTATTTTAAATGAAAAACCTTATCCTTTCCATTTTTTGAACATTTATGAAATTTCAGATACTTTTAAAATGAGCCACACATCTTTAGTTTTTATTCCAAAAGTTAACAACAGGAAATGTGAATCTTTGAAATGCATGAGATCTTGTCTCGATTGCATGAGTTCTGGTGTTGATTGCATGAGTTCTGGTGTTGATTGCATGAGTTCTGGTGTCGATTGCATGAGTTCTGGTGTCGATTGCATGAGTTCTGGTGTTGAGTTGAAAATGAGGATGACTTCAGTAGATACAGGAGTTTGCAACAAGAGTATTACTGTCACTTTTCTAAATTATTATTTTTGCACCCTTTTTAACATGTATGCTTAAGTATCCCCAGTCCCCTGACTGCATCAACAGGGCATGAACCCAAATTACAGCTGTGTCCATCTGTCAACCATGGCTCATCATATTCCCAAAGTTTGAAGTCTGTCCTGTATGATGTAGAAGGAGTTGTACTGTTGTTGTTGTTGTTGTTGTTGTACATTACTGGATACCACACACATATGCAAGCATGCATGTTAAGACAGGCAGGATAAATTAATTCCCAACTTTTTCATGTAACTGATAATAATACCAGTAGACATAAACTATTATATGCTGTATGATAATGTTTCTATTTATGTTATAAAAATATGAAACATATATGTACATTGTCAATTTCAGAATGTTCTCTTCCAATTGAGCTGCCAGACATAAGTTTATCTTCCTTGAGTTGTACGATACCAAGCCACTGCACTGCAGCCAAATGCTGTTTTAATGTGGAGGATATCTCCAGCTCCCTCTATGCTGCAGTCGACATAAATTTCTGTACGGCAGAACTAACCATCTCCCTGGAAAAGCTGACGTATACTGTGCCACTTTTGGACTTTGACTTCAACAAGATACACCAGTATTACTTGCAAGGAATTCTTAGAATTCGGTAAGTCAGCCCAAAATGTATTAACAAATTTTACATGTTCCCATCATGTTGTTATCAGCTCTTTAGAACTGGCAATAGTAAAATTCACATATTGGATTAGAAAGAGGAGTTCCAAATGATATCAGAATTGTGTATAGTATAAAGTAAAGACAGAAATGACCTTTTCATTATATGTAAGTTTTCTTGTTAAAAATTATTCTAAATAAAGTTGACAGTATTTGTCATGAACAAGTCTTGAAATTAAAGCTAGATGCATAGAGAATTATACATTAATTATTTTATATGAATTAATGAACCTTTGACAAGCATCATTTTGTAAATGATTGATACTATAAAACTGGTCAGATGATTGTGGGTAATGTTGAAATTAACACATATTGGGCTATGTAACTTTCTTAAATCATGCACAGACCAACTCAAGTAGGCATTCATGGCATTTCATTGGGCAAGGCACTTTACACCCATTGTTTTAGCACTTGATAGTATTTTATGCCTTTGTGTGTTGTTAAAGTACAACCATTCCACCTTACTAATCCAGAGTGGATATTTGTTACAAATAGAAATTTGGGGAAAATATGTTTTTTTTTTATAGTAATCAACCACCAGGGAAATAGTAAACAAGATTGTGCAAAAATAAAAATGACCCTGTAGCTGGCCTCTGGGATAATTTCTGTACTGTGTAACTTTTGATATGGAAGAATGCTAGTTTATTAGAGAGAAAAGTAAAACATGTCTGATTAAGCATAGGGTATGATGAACATTTTTTTTGCAGATTCATTTTGAAGGATTATAGTTCCAATGGCTACTACAGGATGACCTTGAATATGTCTGTGTGTCTTGAGGCTTCAGCTCCAACTTGTGCTATTGAAGTACCTGTTTTCAAGGACACATTGCTTCCCATAGTGCCTTGTGCTTATGATGCACCTTTTATACATGAAGGTAAGAGAAGATAACCCTGCTCAACAGTGCATGGATATAAAATGCCTTTCAGGAACTGTCCCATGGATTTTGTTTTCAAGAATCATTAGATATGAAAAAGTAAACCAATAAATTCCCAGATTTTTATTTTATTTCATGCAAGAGATTTTTAAACAATTAATGTTTGTTTTTTTGTTGTCATATCCAGGTTCACAAACGCTGTTTACTGATATCAAAAGTTCAACCTTCAGAAACTTGAATACACATATTACATGTGTCGTGCTTCCATTTACTTCATTTATAATCTGGATCTGATTAGGTAGTTAATTCATGTTTCCATCAACAGTTGCTATATTCAACTTCTTCTCAAAAAACCACTTATGACCTAATTTGTTACAGAGCATCTTGTCATAAAGGGCTTTCAAAGTTGTACCAATGATGTTGATATGCTATCAACTATGGCTGCATTGCTAAAAATATTAAATACTCTCAAAAATTACTTAACCCATTATAGACCATGCATGCCAACTTTATGCATCATGTAGTAGTACATACTTCTGAGCTCTGTAATGTCAACATCATTTATGATACACCAAAGTGGTGGTATCACCAAAACGGGGAAAGATATAGTTGTATACTGATATCAAATAATATAGACTTTCTTCTTGCAGAAAAAAATGCAAAGGTAAAAACAGACCCAATTGCTTTTTGGTCCAAATTTACTGGTTTCAGAACTTGAGTTTGTTTTTGGATTTTAGACTTTTTGGCCTTAATCAGGCTGGTCTGAAGTCCACATGGACAGATAAACTTTTGCAGAAAGTAGAATAAGTTTTAGATTTGGACTAAAATGGTGCCAGGACAAAAATCTTGGGTCCAGTAAACAAAAAATGTCAAAATTATGTCCAGTTTTCACCCTTCTGCACAGGCTTGTCTTAAATTGTCAATTGAAAATTTTTTTTCTACACCTAAGCATCTGGTGACCTGAAAATACTTTAGAAACAGATCTCTTTGGAACCATTCAAAAGTAACCACAAAAATGCTTTTTCCAACCCTTGTTTTCAGCAGAAATGAAAAGATTTTCCAGGGTCAAGAAGTTAATAGAGGGCTTTTCAATGACATCACTAAATTTGAACATTCCTTGCTTATTTGATCAGTTGTGCATTAACATTTGATGGCAGAAATTGCAAAAACAGCCGTTCCTTCAAAAGTTCTAAGAAAGTTTCAAGAAATGAATTAACTTATTAGAATTTCCAAGGGGCAGTGAGTTTACAGAATTTTCAGAAATTTGACAGAAAACATCCTGCATTGGAAGGGTTTCATGTTATTAGAATAAGCTGATCTGCTAACTGCCATGATTAATAAAAATATAAAATTCTTTAACTGACTTCTCTTCAATTGCTGAACAAAATTGAATGATATTTAACCGAAAACATCCTGAGGGCTGTTCCAGTAAAACATATCTGAGACCCAGGGAAGGCACTTTTAATTGGGGGTACTCATCCATAGATGCAATTTAGAATTTTCTTATCATTTTAATATGAACTCTGTGAAATCAAAGTACCCTGGTATATATTTTTTAAAAACTGTCTTCCCTGGGTACCATGTCATGTATGTTTAAGTGGAACAGCCCTGACACAAAGAACTTTTGAATTTATACAGATTCAAATGATTCTGATCTGCCATTCAGTATGGCCACCATCAAAAAAATAGATACACCTTCAAATTATTTCTTCTTCAAAAGCATTGAATATGATCTGAACAGACTGAATAGAAAGCAGTGGAAGTTGACTATGATGAGGACTCTTAAGAATCACAGGTTTGTAGTTATACAGAGTTCTCCCCCTTGTAGAAAAAAAATTGGAACAAATTTTAAAAATTAATTTCAGATACGTGAGTCATAAATTTTAAATAAAACAAGGTATATAAATTAACATAATAATGCACCTTTGGGATTAAATTGTCAACATGATTGTCTCATTTCAATTTAGTTTGAAGCTGTCAGTAAATATAAAAGTGAAATATAGCAAGTGGCATTCAAAATGTACAAGGTTAGCTTAGAAAACAATGCAACATGAGCAATATCTTGGGAATGAATTGTGAATAAATTTGCTATTCTGGAAATTAAAATCCTAAATGTTTGGGGCCACCTCACTAACTTAGATTGATTTACGTGTTAGTTATTTTTAAAAACTCACAACTTAAAATGGGCTTTGTACAATCACGCCAGATGTTGCCCATGCATCATTGATGCACACCACTAACCTGTTAGGCAAAATACCAGACTTAGCAGAAACAAACCAGGGTATTGTTGATGCATCGCTGATAAAATGTTATCCCAGCTGACCAGTCTAATTGTATTAGCATGAAACTGGAAATGCATATTATTGTTTTAAGCCCAACAAACAATGATGCATCTACTTGGTGCTCCAAAGTTTTCTTTCCAATCCACAATTTAAATACATGTATGAATTTTTGCTCTCACAAGCTAGCATATGTCAGTTTTACAGATGACTGATCCTTTTGTTGTTTTGTTTCCAGACTTCACACTTGCTGGGTTCAAGGCAGAGAATGACCTTAGCCTTACAAGCCCAATTGTGGACACCCTTCAGGAAAAGCTCTATGCCACACTAGGGATATCACAGTATATGCAGGAAAACCAGTGTTTGAGAACAGTGGCTCCATACATCTTTAGCAATTCCACCAAAGGATGGAACAAAGGTGTGTAATGGTTTAAAAACTAATTAATTTAAGTTAATTGCACAGCAAGTTCTAACAACTTTTGTCACATAACATTAACATTTTGAACCGTATAGTGTCACACTGTAATAAAATACTTAGTAACGTCATGTAATAATATCAATGAATTTTACAAGGTCTTTAACATAATGTGAAAAGAGAATTTTAAACTTCTGTTAAATATACATGAAATTTTATAAAACTTGGTTGAATAATACATTACCCCACTTACTACAGTCAGCTTGTGGCATATATAATATTACTCACTGTTTCATAGATTTCATTCCTAATGAACACTTGTGTAGGATTCACTATATACCATAATGATAGTAAGTCGTGGGACAGGAAAAAAAAATTGTTTGTGTCCCAAGACTTTTATTGGCATAAAAATATAAAATTTTGTTGTGTCCCAACACTTAAAGACATAAAATTGTGAAGACAAAATTGGCAAGATTGCCATGCATTACACAGCAGTGACCAGCTTTTGTTTAGTTCCTTGTCAAAAAACTGTCATAAACTACTTTGTTTTCATGTTATTTATTTTGTATGTGCACATTTTCTGATTTCTCCGACATGAAATAAAATAAAGGTAAATAGAGAATTCATAATTCATGGGTTTCTTCAAGTTGCAGAGAGACCTGTACTGTAGTGTACAATACTTACACAGTGCTTATTGGGCTTTTCATCATCCTTGTTTATTTCTAAAATTATTAGATGCCCTAGATTTTGCTTTATTCATCGGTTTTACTAAATCTCATTGTTCCATATCATATTTTAGCTATACCATAGACGCACGAGATGATCCAAACACTATTTTCATTGTTTTAATACTGGTACCACATTTTAGTGAGGTAGGTATTTACATTTTCAAGTCAGAAAATGTAACTATTGGTGACTTTTGACAATTTTAATGTAATAATGCATACACTGACAATAGTAAACTGCAGCAAAAATAGAAGTTACTGTTACAACATTGTGCTAATGCTCACTGCTTGTCATCATTCATTGAAATTACACATATTTGAAATAGGTAGAAATGGTAAGAAACTAGAGGTAAATTAAATATATTTGAATGATTTTTCAAACAAATAATATTAATTCATAACATTTCAATCAAATATTTCATAATGATAATCCCTTTACAATCACAAGTCTTTTTTAAAAAAACAAAATTACTGCAACAAATAACAGGGATGGTCAGCTGTCCAGAAAAACGCATCTTTTTTTTTGCCTTACATACTACCATAACTCCATGGACAACTGATGGACTTGATGCACTGTATTGAAGGCTTCATCACTGCTGCTGATGGTATCAGAGGTTAAATTAACCAGATTAATCAAGATGATCCTGAAAACGTTTGGTGTGATACTATAACTGACCTGAGGGTCTTGAACAGGGAATATGTTGGTCCACAGAAATCTTGTTAATATCTTTGTGCCAACCAAAATCTCTTCTTATTTTGACATTATTGTCACTGTGCTGGGTTTTCAGAACAAATAAAGCAACTATATGAACCTTTGAATTATGCATGCCCATGACTGCTTTCTTTAAAGAAGTGAATTACTAGTGTTACGTATATGTAATTAAATTGCTTGTGTGTTAGTTTTAAAATTCTTTTTTATTTTATTTTTGTTTCATTACATTTTATTGTAATGATAATTTTCATTGGATTTGAATCTCTTTTTCAGAAAATTCACTTGACCTGATTAGATTCTAACAGTTACTTCAGCACTATTTTTAGTTCATAGATCTTGTAAACATCGAGTTAAAATGATTGGCTATTACCAAGGTCATGTTTTGTGTGCGTGATGGCTCTAATTTGTAAACAACTTTTTTTATTGAATCTTATAGTAAGATTCGCTAAGTCTTTTAAGGCATGTGTGCAAATTATCATTTTTTTTTATTGCGCTGTTCAAGTTAGAAATCACGTAGCCTGTCACGTGAGCCACCACGTGATCTAAAATCGAAACTTAAAACAGCCATTTTCTACTAGATCTAGTCAGAGTCGTATTCCTACACCTTAAGGGTACAAGGTGTTTATATTGTTGATGCTGTCTTGTTCTGAAGTTCATCTGTTTTTTGGGATTTAATAATTCATATTCTCTAGAAAACAAAACAAGTGCTTTTCTTTATGAAAATTCTGGGACAAAGACGTTTAGTGGAAAGCAATTCTGGAATTCTAAACAGAACATTATAAATTGTGTTTCAACGAGGATTTGTTGCCATTTGTACAATGGCCTCATCTGATGTCATAGCCTTCCATATTGGAATTTCATCAAGATTAAAACCTGGATTCAATTAAAACTGTTGAGTGATAGGACTTACACTTTTCAATGTTAGGATTAAATTTTGGATTATATTCACAAACCGTAAGTCCTATTTCCTATTTTTACATTGTTTTTCTAGGGAAATAAATTATTTTGTTAAAATTTCAAAGCTTGTTGACTTCACTCTTTTCTTTTGCTATATTTGTACAAGCCTACACGTAACACTAGTCATAATAGGGATTTACATGATTGTATATTACACAGGCATTCAGTCTGATTAACAGTATATAGCATACCACACATCCAGTAGATTCAAGGAAGCCAGTTGCATGACTCAGTTCTTTCATATTCCTTCTTTTATCCTGCATACCACCTCTGATTTTACAATGTGATCACCCAAAGCATTATTGAAAGTCTTGGCCACTGATAACGTTCAGCCAATTGTCACTTGAATGTAATGATGTATGCCCACAAATGGACCCATTACCTGCATCCCTAAGTTTTCCTATCACAACCCCCAGTTTTTGGAGACTGAAGGTACTGGACTCCATATCAAAAGTCTGTTGAGAACCCTGGTAACCATGAGAATACAGTGATGAATATGACTGATTGTTTGCTATAAAGATGTTAAGTGTAACACCACCCTTATCCCTTGGGTTTTTGGGGTTTTTTTTCTCAAGAAACCTGTGGTATATAAAGGTAACTTTGTCTTTATGACTGTATTTCCAATGAACCACACATTCTTGACTGTATTTCTTAATTCAGAGCACCAGTTTATACCAAACTTGCCAAGTAGAAGCATCTTGGAATGTACACTAAAATTTGGGAACAGTGAAAAACTTTTCAGGAATAAATAAAATTTGTTTGAAAATAACATACTCTTGAAAGTAGAGACTCGAGCTGAAGTAAAAGAAATAAAATAACAATGTCCATATATTTTGAGAGTAAAAAATGAAACAAAAAAGTGATTTTTAAACATAAATTTCAGGACTTTGCGCCCTGAGTGTGGATGTACCTGCCCTAATGAACATCACCAGCTGTTACCTGCATGATACCTGTACAGGTGTGTCATGTTGTGTTGAGGTGAAGGAGCTCGGAGGACGTACTATTACCATGGAGTTAGAGCTTCTTCCATGCCAGAAGAGATTCCAATTTGGCATTGAGCAACTCAAGTTCTCAAAGACTCTTATCGATTATAATTGGGGTAATTGTCTCGTACTCTTTATTCTAGATTGTAAACTCTGTCGGTCTATCTGTCTGTCTGTTTATCTATCTAATTATCTATCTATCTATCTATCTATCTATCTATCTATCTAGTGCCAGTTTATCCACCTGTATATTGATTTTTATATCTATTTATTCCTTTATCTGCTTACCTGCCTACTTGTCCATCTTTCCAAGTGTCTTTTATTTGTGTTTCTGATAATCTGTCTTTATCCTTCATGAAAGGTCTTTCAGTTACATCAAGGTAGAATGATGTACATATATGCTTTATTCCTTGACAAATTTTTACATTTTTGATCATTCAAAATTTGTATCTTACATTTGAGCTTCTTCTTTCATTACAAAAGTATTCATAATACATTTGAGGTCCTCAATTAATAAAATAATTGCCAAAGAACACAAGGGAGATAATATAGTAGACTGCCAATTGACATTACTGACTTGGACTTCCTTACAATTTCAGGTACACAAGAAAAGTTCTACTTAAATGGAATTTTTCGGCTAGAGTAAGTAGAAAAGTCACAATATTTTTCACCCAAAACAGACTGTTTTCAGAGATTATCTTTTTAACACTGAAATTATTTTTTATGCCTATCTTTTCTTTTTAATATCGACTTTGTCCTTTTAATTCCAAAACTGTCATGTGATGCCTAGATTTTTATGATGCACTCCATTTGTACAAGTTAATACAGGATCTTACACTGTTTATTTACTGAAGATTGTTTACAATTGAAAGTTGGACAAAATGATTTAAAAATATGATTATCTTATACGATTTGCAAGGGATGATTCTTGGGATCTATTTTTGATTTTATTTGTGTGAAGGAAGGTTGAAAGTTTTTTTGGCATTTTGAGGTATAAGTGATTCTTCTGCCTCCAAAAAACTATTGATAAATTTAATTTCATAATCTTAAAATTTACCATGCCCTAAGTCTCAAAGACAAATGTATGAAATTTGAATATATGTGTCATATAAAATATTTATCCCTCATAATTTCTTATTTTAATTTTCAGCTACAATTTCCAAGAGCTTCCTGAAGAGAGAAAATACATTGTGAATTTATACTTAAGCATATGCTTCAATGCACGAAGCAGTATATGTGATATTGTGATCCCAGTATTAGAACATACAATTATGCCTAAGGCCATTTGCACATGGAATGAAGGATTTATTGATTCAGGTCAGAGCTCACTCTTATCTATTATTCTCTTGCCTCTGACTTTCCCTTTCTTGCTTCCCCCACCCCTCTCAAACATCAAATGATCATTGTCTAGCCCAGGATAGTGTGAAGCAATATGTAGCAATTACTTTTCTGATGGCAGTAGCAACAGTAGCATTGTATTCACTGTTCATTTTTAAGGTTTTGGTAAAAGTTTATTTTTTATTTCCTTTAACATTTGTGGTGAAAATCACTGTAATAGAGAATCTGAATAAATGATTTTGTTACAGTTTTTCTTTTTGCTTATATTTCCGAAACCCCTGGATGGATTTTATTCACACTTGGGATTGATCATTATAAGGCTATGTCAATTTATTTAGTGAATAATTACTTGCCTCTATGACCTAGGGGTCATGATCACAGTCACAGAAAGTTTACATTAAAGTTTTGGTTAATATTTTTCATCTGCTTATGTTTCCTAAACTCTCGATAAATTTTCTTAATATATGGAATGAATCATTATGAACTAAGGCAATTCATTTGGCGAAATGCATCCTTGCCCATCTGACTTTGGGGTCATGGTTACAGTCATAAAAAATTTGTGATAAGATTTTAGTTTTCAGTGGATTTTCTTTATGTTTGGGCTGATACGTTATGACCCAACATGCATGCTTGTCCATTTAACATATTTGCTTACTTATCACTGTCACAGTCACAGAAAAGATTTTGGTGAGAAAACAACTAGTTTGCATTTATCTCTTAAAAACCTTTATTGTTTTCTTCGGATTCAGAATAAATCATCATGAAACCAAGACAGTTCATTCAGTGACATTCATGCATGCCCTTTTGACTTGCGACTCAAGGTCACAGTCACAGAAAATTTTCTTGTAGGTTTTTTTCATTTGATTATAAATCCTAAACCCATTGATGGATTGTGTTCATACATTGGAGGACTCATTATTAAGTTAAGACAGTTATTACTGTGACATGTTCTCTAAAACTTTTTACTCTGGGGCCAGAGTCATACATTTTACAGGAATATTTTAAAATTGTGCACTCAGCATAGATATCTGGTGTAAGTTAGGACCTTTTGGAAAATTATTCCCAGGAAATCATTTGTCAGAGATGATGCAATGATTATGCAATACTCTTAGAATATTTTGCAGTGTCCTTACGAACTGAAGTAACATCCATGGCTAGGAGATGTTGCAAGATACTCTGAAAACTTGACAAAATGTTTACTGTGTGTTGCAAAAGCTTGATGTGGCATAGGGACTTGAAATATGAAACTATAAGTCTGTTATGTGTATAGTTTGTAACCATTTCATTAATATATTTCCTATTTTATGTTAACTATGCATTGCAGACATTAAATGAAAAAGAGCTTAATAATTTTCAAATATTTACTTTGTTTCCTTCTGATGTTGCTTCATACACAGATTTTCAGCATTCGCTCTAGCTAGCCTAGAGTGGAGGGGTGTGTGTGTGTGGGTGTGTGTGTGGGGGGGTCATTTGGATTTTTAATGTACCTTTAACAATTTTTTAGTCATATCTATATGACGTGTGCAGTTTATAGTGATATCTAGCACTGGGACATCATGCCGCAGACATGTAGCATCATGTCATCATGTCCCACCCAGTCACATTATCCTGACACCAGGCTGACCAGTCCTAGTACTGACCTCTTAATGCTGAGCACCAAGTGAGGCAGCTGCTAGTACCATATTTATAAGTCTTTGGTATGTCTTGGCCAGGATTCAAACCTGCAACCTCCCTCATCTAAGGTGGACATTCTAACCACTTAGACCTCCAGAGCAGTCAGAATATGGGGTATAAAATGATTTGAGGGTGAAAGTATTGAGAAATATAGTTGAAATTTGGCACAAATACTGTGAGCTAAGAGATGTATCTTGATGATATAAAAATATAATTTGGGAAGGTATTTGATGAGTCAAACCACCTCTGTTATGATTGCACAATTTTTGCATTTTGTGACTTCTCAAGTTTGAGCCCAGGTACAGCTTAGCAATGAACTTTATTTAGATGAGATTAATTTGGTACAGTTCCCTGTGGGTAAGGTTTTAAAACAAAATCATATTTGATGTTTGTAATGGATGACTAGGTAGTATTGCTGCCTTAAAATGTGAAGAAAAATTATATAAGCGACAGCTAACTTTACGGGTGTATGTCTACAAATATCTGAGATACTGAAAACATGAACTTAGATTCAGATTCCCTAGGTCACAGATATGTAGTATCATAGATTTTAGCCAGATATCTCAATAATTAAAAAGTTACAAATATTTGACAACCCTCCATTGTAAGCCTTGAATTTGCTAGTGAAAAACTATGCTATCTCCTCCCCGTTTCAACTGCCTCAGAAGTAATTGGAAATTTTTAATAAAAGTTTGAATGCAGCCATCATTTACATAAATGTACACCTGGAAATGTTTTTCATGTAAATTGGGAATGGTCACCTGGGGATCTCTTGGTGATTTTGGCATTGGAATGACCCTAAAGTGATTCAGAACAATGTAACTGCAATATGGTAAATGTGTTTAGTACATACAGCATGGAGTTGCACTTAATCATTGCCATATGATGTTGAAGAAGATGTGTATGTTGAAATTTAAAATTGCTGTGCAAATTCATTGATTTATTTGGCTGCATAATTCTGACTTTTAGACTTTAGTTTATTTATATTTGCTTACAATGCATACTCTTGTTCTGTCCTTAAAAGGGAAGCAACTCAGCTTTACTGACACACAAAAGTTGCTATCCCTACATTCCTTTCCCAGCATTGTTAACCAGCTTTTAATCTATACCCCACCATCACACACACCATACTCTCACCTGAGTTACAGTCAATGTTTGTGGATCCCATCACTCATGAATTATTGATGGGCAGGTGTACATGTAAGATAAATTATACACTATTCCTATATAAACATTATTAGCAATATGCAGCAAACTATTCCTGTCTATAACAGTCCTAAGAAAGAGAAAAGTAAGGTAAGAATTCTTCTGTAAATAAAGTTAGGAATGTCAGCATCACCTAATTGGTTATATTCATGTAAATATGAATTCAATCCCAACAAAAGACTTTTCAATGACCAGCTTGGCTGCAGATTAGTCTTTAGTCCCTGGAGAAAAATCAATGGTTTTATTTCTTTTTAATATTATTATTATTATTGCAGGCTTTTCCATAACTAGCTGGGCAGCAGGGCAGTCAATAACCTTGAACCAGCCCCTAGAAGGCTACCAAGAATTGGAACTTTTCCAGAAACTAGGAATTGGAGGTTACCTCATGGACCAGCAATGTAACTACAGCACTTCGGTGGATGCAGTAATTGGAAAAATGGCAAGTTTCCATTCCTTGACTCAGTATCACTTTTAAGTCTAACCATTCCTTGTTTGATATTTTATGTGTAGCTACATGTATTTACTTGATTATCTGTAGTGTCTTTTATAAAGTATGTAGAAAATAGACATACTTTCTGTGTATTAAGGTCAAACTCTTTTTTTTCTGGGGAAAAGTGTAGTTCAGTATAGTAAGTATAATATTATACATATCAGCACAATTCTAGCTGTATAGTCTCAGTGAAAAGTTAGGCACAGAAGTGTGAAGATAATAACAATGTTAAATATATTACAGAATAAACCCTTCCTAATCAAAGTAAGCCTGCGAGATACAGATGCCATTTTTACAGGTATATACTATAAACAAGAAATGTGAAACAAAGGCTGAAATCCTTCAGATGTAGGGTACAAATTTCTTGTATTAACTTAATGCATATAGAACAGGGTGGCAGTTGATACGCTTGATATGAATGTGCTCCACTGTCCGAGTTCAAACTCTTCCAGTATCCACTGGCAATGGAATGTTTTCTTTTTGAGTGCATCAACTTCCACCATGTGAGACAAATGTTTTGATGAGAAATTCAATTTGGAAATTTTAAGATGCTGCACCACCAGAGAAAATTTTAGACATTTTGAGGGAATACAGTTTCTATAACATATTTTAACCCACCATTTTAAGGAATTTTTTTTTTTCCTTTTTATTCAATTTTATATACATTTTACAAAATTTTACTTCTTTTAGCACTCCATGTTTTCGTTATTTAGAAGGTTTTACCATCAGAAAATTTATTGCAAATCTTTATATTTTTATTTTAGATACATTTTTTGACTGGCACTATAAAGCCTGTATTGTGGTGACACATTAAAAACATATCTTAATGGCTAGACCTCAAATTTCAAGGATTGTGTCATTTTCACCTTGATCTTTTATCTTTTGCCTTGTACTACTTCATGTTTACATTTGCTTGAAAGGTTTTATGTGTATATGTTTATGTGTTTTTTGTGTATATGACACAAGTGCAAGAGAAACAGACAGGTTTCTTCAATTTAAAAATTTGCCTCATAAAGTCATGAAAGTAATAATGCATTTTGTTAGCAAACCAGTCTATACTTTTAAAGAAAATGGCACCAGATGATAAGCAAAACAAGCTTTATTGATGTGGGTTATGGATGTTATATAGAAAATATTAAAGTCGATGAATCTTTTTAAATTTCAAAACATGTCAGATAAGAAAAAGGACAAATCAGTAGTACTTTACAATTTTGAAAAGAAGAATATGAGAGTGATTTAATACAAGACTTAGACTGCACATATTGTCATGCTTATTGCAGAATCTATGGACTTTACAATAATTTAGCAAAAGTTAGAAATGCAGACTAGTTAAAGCAAGTGTTGTATATAAATAATTTGCCAGTATATTTTGTGTTTGTATTGTGGGACTAATCCACATGGAGTTTGCTAATTTGTGACAAGGATTATAACCACCAGCAGATTCAGGTTAGTAGCAAAACTAAATATAATTTTTTCATAGTGTTGTGATTATGGCATGTAATATATAGATTACAACTTTTTGCCATATAAATTAGCAGTAATTATGCTTATACCTCATTAATGGTTGGCATGTATGTATACAATTGTAATATCTCCCTTAAATAGTGACATTATGAGATATCACTTACATGCTGGTCATAGAAACATGCTTTAATAATCTATGTTTATTTCAAATCCATCTTATCTTGTGTTGTAATAGCTCAAATTAGATACATAATGTTGTTCTGCTTTCCTCTTTAGATTGTCCCCAAAATATATCTCTGGTCAATCTCCACAACACTTCTGCGATGTGTCATATTTCGGAGACATGCCTGTCTGTATCGTGCTGCCTAACTGAGTCCCGTATACGCAGGAACTATTTATTCTCTTTGGAACTTGATCCCTGTGAGTTCCAAATGACCATTACCATTGAGAAGCTAAAGATCCAACAGGACTGGTTCACTGACTATGCATGGGGTAAGTTTATTCCAAATGTTTATGACTCCTTTTGCAGAGAGATGACACTTATCATCCCATTGAAAAGCACTCTGAGAGAATCGTAATGATACCTCCCAATTTTAGCAGTTTGACTGATGCAACCAGTAAAAGGAAGTAGATAATGAAAGCTAAAAGTAACAGTCTATAAACATTTTTACCAGCAATAAAAGTCTTGCACTGTACAAAAAATAGTAATAAGTTTTGCAGTATTAAAAGAAAACATTGGAAACTGTCAATTTAGGCAGCACTTGGTTACTGTTTACATTGCTATGACATAAACTAGTGCACTCCAACCAATATTGACTTTCAAACTAGTGCACACCAGCCAAGTGCACACCAGCCATTATTGACTTCCAAACTAGTGCACATCAGCCAATATTGATTTAAAACTAATGCACATCAGCCAGTATTGCCTACCAAAATAATGCATATCAGCCAATATTGACTTCCAAACTAGTGTACATCAGCCAATATTGATTTCAGACTAGTGCACATCAGCCAATATTGATTTCAAACTAATGCACACCAGCCATTACTGACTTCTAAAATAGTGCACACCAGACAATATTGACTTCCAAACTAGTGCACACCAGTCATTATTCACTTCCAAAATAGTGCACATGAGCCAATACTGACTTCCCAAGCTTTGTTATGGCAGGCACCATAAAAGGTTTAGGAATTGTTTTCTGATTGGGGATAAGAAATTATGTTTCTGCATGTTTTAATTTTTTTTCTTCAAATATCTATGTCAGATTGAATGAAATCACTGTCCCTTTTTTTAAAGCATAGGTTATAGGGTATTAGTTAATACAGATATTTCAGATCCTGTTAGTAAATGATGTACAGCAGAGTCATGTTGGTGTAAACTCAAGATACTGTTCTAACCAGTTTTCAAGACTCAACAAAAAAGCTCATAAACCTATTTCATTCAAACTAACTACAGATTTCTGTTTGAGCTTATTGAAATTTTACCGTATTCTACAGCAGACACTACTATTATGAAATTACAGTCTTTTTGCCCACTAATAAATTGTCTTTCCACAAACTGTGTTGTTGTGAGCTGTGTCTGCTTTTTCTTATGAGATAATGTGAAGGTTATAAAATCAGAATTTAGATTCAGTGCAGTGGTTGATACATTTATAGAGACAACAGGAAATTTATTGAGAGAAAATTTAAACAATGCAAGTATCCCATGTTTAGGATGGCATGTCCTAGATGTACTTGTTTACATGCTAGCTAATTAGCTTAATTATTCTGAAAGAGATTTGTAAAGCTTCATTGACATAGAGGTCAGAATAACTTATCTTAGTGTGCCTCAGTTAATCAAGAACCTCTATGATAGCCTTAGTTCTTGCAGCATGAGCTATTGTTAAATCTATAATCTGTATGTATGTATGTATGTATGTATGTATGTACAGCTAACCCCAACTTATGCAATAGTTAACATTCCCATGAGTGGTTGAGTAACTCAAAATCATAAAACTTGAAATTTTGGGTTTCAGTTCTTCTAATTCTCATTGAAAAATGTGTAATTCAATTAACTTTACTGCAAATAATTTGAGCCATTCACAAATAATAATTTTTTTTTTGTTTTAGACTAATAATTTCATTGTCTTTTGTCTTCACTAAAATAAAATTAAGTTTTAATAAAATTCAAATGAAATCACATTAACGTGAAATTTGCATAAGTTGAAATCACATTAGTTGGCAGATACCTGTACATATCTTATTGGGCAGTCTCGGATGCAGTTTGTTTTGTCTTCTGTCAAATATGCACTTCTTTATGGTGATCTCTTCTCCACAATATTTATTTCAGATTCTTAATCAACTACATAACATGGTTATTTATTTTGGTATCAGTACATTTAACTCATATCACAGATTATCCACATACACAACTCATGGTTTGCTCATGCTCTTAAGTCTTGAACCTTGCCCATGTTATCCACAGTAACACTTTGCCGATGGAGACTGTCTGCTTATGGTAAAGTGAATAAATGAATAAATGCTTATTTCTTGTGTGTCTTGTTCAAACATCAAACATACAGTTTAAATACCATTTAAAGTAAAATATTTGTTTATTTTTGAGAGTATTGAAATTTTAAATGAAAAGACCACTCTTTGGTATAGGCCACATGAGAATTATTAGTCATCTTTCAAGGAAAAATGTACTAGCCATAGAGGTAGTAATGCCACATATGGGTTGGGACAATGGTGCAATTGTGTATCAGTTAATAATACCTTAGTTATCAATCAGCTTTAGACAAGCCATTTAATACATTGCGTACAGCAGTTAGAAAACCTTGATCTGTTTATAACATATCTGACATGCTTTGTATTAATGATAAAAGTGTTTTATTGTCTGAGCATGAGAGTAACATGGCAGAGTGCAGCCATTAGTCACTCATAGCCAAGAAAATATTGCAAGAAAGGGCAACTATTAAGGTTTTACTTGATTAAATTACCACCTTGTCTAGGGGTAATCATCAAGATTAGCACTTCATTAATTAGACATTTGCAATAGTTTACAGATTTGATAAATGTGGACAAAAATGCACATGACTAATACCAGTATTTCAGTCATGTTGAAAGTGAGCTTGATCTCTTTGTGCTACCATAAACTTAAAGGAAGTAAACCATAGAATACAAACAGTTTAGCTTAATTTCTGTTCTGAAAATAAAATGATTTTAATTTGTGCAAATTAATTGATCCAGAGGGACCTATTTTTAATAAAATACCTGTAATGTTCAAAACTCAGAGAAAAAAGTATAATTTGGCCATTTCCAATCCGTATGCTGTACATTTTCACACATGGACAATAAATATGGGTGGATCTGCCAAAAAGTAAGGTATTGATTCAATACAATTGCAGATTAAGGGAATTAAGGACCATAATATTATTATGCTATTCATATTTCTAAATCCATTTATATTTTTGTTGTTGATTTTACTATAGGTAAGGATGAAACGTTTGCCCTAAATGGAGTTCTGAGGATGGGGTAAGTAGTGCAGGCTTCCATTACTTAAATATGTAATGGGAAGGAATATACTAAGTTTAAATGTATCCATTAGGATTTGAATTTTGTTTGTCTGTTCCATAGTCAGGTTCACATACCAATATGGCTTCACTCCATTTCCCCAGTTTGATATTCATCTTCAGATGTCAACCAGATTCACTTCTCAAAACAGTCAACATGCTCTTTTGCTTTACCACCAGCTAATGTGAATCAGACAATGGGAATCATTGCTAGTAAGTCTGTTTCACAGTCCTGAGCACATACATCTCTCCCTTGATAACTCATGCATAATGTGGTTCAAAAACATAGACCGAACTAAAAGCAGAGGTGTGAGTTACCAAGGGACTGCTGAAAAATGAAGAAGTGGGTGCCATCGCAGCTAGGCATTGAGAAGAACATGGAATGGGTATCAGTGCTGTTTAATGGCTGAATACTCATTTTATAATCACGTTAGAAATAATTGTCAATAAGCAGCTTTGTCTAATGAAATTGTTCACTTTTCTATATCAGTTATCTTTATTTTCAAGATAATTAATCTCTGAGAGATCATGAAAAATATAATTCCAAAAAATTTCAACACATCATGTATATGTGTGCCTCATTCTGTACCTGAAAAACATTGTGTACTACAACTGCTTTTGCACAAAAACAAGAAGATTCCTTTTGTTAAAAAATAGAAATATTTGTTCCATTGAAAAAAGTTCAACATTGAAACTGTATTTTAAAATTGTTTTTTTAGTGAAATATTGATGTCACAATTTCATTACAAATAATAATAAGCAAGTAATATGCATTGATTTCATTGCAAGTAATATCCTTGAGCAAATCTGTGAGTGCCAATTCAGGAATTTAAATTCACTATAAACTTTGGAACTTGCTTCTCTGTAGTACACCGTATCAATCAAACAAAGCTTTGAATTCACCAGGTACTCCTTTCACTTTGTTGCCTTGCTATCTTTGATCACTTTTGCCATGTCAATTGCTGGGTGCTCAGCATTAAGAGGTTAGTGTTAGGACTGCTTGGCCAGGTGTCAGGATAATGTGACTGGATAGGACACGATGCTGCATGTGTGCAGAATGATGCCTCAGTGCTAGACATCACTATAAACTGCCACACTGCAGACAACGTAGCGATATGACTGAAAAATTGTTAAAGCTATGTTAAAAATCCAAATCACACACACACATTGCCATGTCTTTTAGATATTGAAACATGCCATGACAGCAGTAGTGTTTATTGGTTAATTTGCCTCCTTTATTTTCAGATTTAGCATTTATCAGGTACTGGCAGACAAGAACTACCTCCTAAACCTGAGGCTTACATCTTCTCTAAATGCATTAGGGGTGGGAGACGTCATAGCAGATGTTTTCCATGAAACCATGCTCCCAATGAACAATGCATGCAGCCGGAATAAGCCTTTCACTGATTCAGGTAGGATTGTCAGGCAAAAAGTGATTCACTGGCAACTTTTAACGAAGATAAAATATACTTACGTAAATAAAGACTGGTTTATGTTCAAGTTTCATGAAGAAAGTTTTGTTATGATGCAGAAAGATCAACAAATTGTATTCAAATACTGTGGTTTAAAATAAGAAAGAAAACAAAGAACTAAGTTTATTTTCTGAAGAAAAGTAAATAAATTGCAAATTTATCTAGATGAAGCAAATTGACTGCTGGTATGTTTAGCATATCAAAGCTTTAGCCGGCACAAAATACCTTGAATGACCATGCTGAGTCAGTGATGCACTGTCCACCATTAAAAATACCCCGCTGTCAACTAAATGCTGCTCACTCTATTGTAATAAAGAATCAAGCTTATTTTGTGAAGAAATGTAAATAAATTGCAAATTTACTTTGACAGATGTAACTATGTTTAGCATATCAAAGCTTAGCCAGCACTGATGGCCATGAAAAGACCAAACTGAGTCAATGAAGCCCTAATCATTGTGTGGTTGCAAAGATATATCAAGTACTATAAGATGAGAAATAAACATAAGTTTAGTTTACAAAGAAGAAATTTTTTTTTCCAACTTTTTACATTAATTATTTTGTTTCATGATGTGTCAGTTTTATCATAACAGAATAACTGTAGTAAAAAAAAATGTCTCCTAAATATACCTCTGATGAGAAATATGTATTTCAGTTCAACCAAGAACAATTGAAGAAAACATGTATTTGATCCACAGTTATGGAATACTCAGCAGTTATGGTACCAGTTTACGTCATATTTGTTCCACTGCAATGCAGTACTTTGGGGAGCTTTAGAACAAGTTAACAGCTCTCATGTACATGTATTTCCAATCATGGCACTGAAGAAAGTGCAACACAGTGATGTAAAATAAAATGAGTTTTTTAACATAAGCAATCAAGAACAAGGCTATCAAGGTTTGTAAACATTAATTATATTTTTAACAAGGCTAGTACCAGTAAACAATTTAGTTACAATGCAGTGTGTGCAACTGATTTAATATTTCACAAGGAGTGAATGTGACACATGTTGGCAGCTATTGCGCTTTCATCATTCCATCAGATCGATCTGAAAAAATTATATTTATTTCTTGTATAAAACATGGACCCCTGACTGAAAATATGAAAATTAGGTGACAGAAGTGCTCATTATACATAGCTATATATGGTAAGTATGGTCTCCACACAATCAGTATATTTGAAACAAAACATTTTATTGTTTATGATTCTGATTTACAAGAATTTCAGTGTGCCATTTAGTTATTAATCATTGTTCAAGCATTATGCTTATTATTTCTCAATATTATTTTTTTCCAAAGGATTTTCGCTTAATAATTGGAAGAAATCACATGACCTGGACAACATGGCACTTCCCTATTATGGACAATTACAGCTCCTAGCTGATATCAACATTGCTAAATATCTCCTTGACAACCAATGTCAGAGACCAGCACAGGAGCCCATGCAAGCCCAGGGCTGGAATACTACAGGTATTATGATCTCACTGGCAACTGATTGTGGCAACATTTTATCTTATCCCTTTTCCCCCATCCCCACCTGAGCCCAGGTATAAAATATGGGCATATATAGTTACTGCTCTGTCTGTCTGTCTGTCTGTCTGTATTCCATCTTTCTGTCTGTCTATAAACATTTTCATTCCTAGAGTATAACTCTCATTTCTAGAGTATAACTCTCAAACCATTCAAGATATCTCTATGGACCATGATACACATATTGGACTAGTGGTTTAGATGTGCTTGGACTATTAAGAATTCTTCTGTTTAAATATTTTTAATCTTTTTGTCTGTCCATCCACCCATTCATCCTTTATCCACACTTTCATCTCTAGGGCAAAACTTTGAAACCATTTATGACATCTCTATGAAATTTTTTACACATAATAGAGACTACTGGTGTAGATATGCTTGTTTGCTATTGACAATATTTCAGTTTCAGTGTATAATTGTTTTTGTTTTTTTTCTTTCTTTTATCCATCAATTCGTCCATGACTGATTATGTTTGCCTCATGGACTGTACTGTAGACATTATATCAGTCCTTCACACCATGTGATCTGTGTTGTCAGCACATGATACTTTGAATATGACCAAATCATAAAAAAAAAACCAACTTACTTTTATTATCATCTTGATCTATTTGGGGGCCTGATAAAATAAAATTTCACAATCTGACTTGTGCAGAAATACCTATGAATTGTGTCATACATATTTTTCAATTTCCTGCTTGTTGTCAGTTGCTAATTAATTTTTAAAACAATAGAGTGGATTAAAATACTGTTTCTGAAAGAAAAATTGATTTTTATAAATTGTTTGAGAGGAAAAGCAGTTAATCACAGAAGGATAATACTAACACTAAAACAGCAGCAAATTGGGAACCAAAAATGGCACATTTTCTGATACATTTAATAATTAGTATTTGTGATATCTTCTTTAAACATTTTGTTTTAATTAAATTTCATGAATATACAATGCTATGGCCATCAAGTTCATTTTCTGGAGAAAATGTCTGCCAAGAGGCATTCAAATTTAAGGACCTCTGATATATGTAAGTGTGTGAGCATCATGTTCCATTCTTTGGTGGTCAGGGATTAACAAGTTCATATCGTTGAGTGGGTTAGGACACTGGCACATGAGATCTAGGCAGTAGATGCTATCTCTCATTGGAATGAATCATAACTAACCCAAGTGTTTTTATGTATTTTTGATGTACTTGCAGCCTGCACCAGCCAAAATGTGACAGTGAAAAGCATGAATTACACATCATGCTGGCTGAAAAATTACTGTACAGGGGTCGAGTGTTGCATGGATGTTGACCTTGTTGACCGTACTTTCCATACCTATCTCTTTCTTGATGAATGTAACTTCAGTCTCAAAGTGGGAGTCGAGAAGCTACAGTTTGAAGTGAGGCTGTCAGAAATAGAATTTGGTGAGTTCACTTTTCAGTTTGATTTTGAGTGACATAGTCTAGGTATCATAATATATGTAAGACTTGGAACAGGAGAAAGTTAGTATTTTTTATGTCTGAAGACTTTTATGTATGTAACTTATATAACTGTTTCAATGTTCCAATACTTGCAGACAAAAAAAATTTGGGATATACTCAGCACGATTTCCACATTTTCCACAAGCAATGACATGCTATTCTCCAGTTTGCAAGTCAGTAAACTGTTATACACTATTAAGGTTACTGTTATAGTGTTGTTTTTGTGTGCATGTATCTTCAAATAATTCACTTAGAATAAAGGTTATTCGAGGTAAGCCATGACAGTATTTCCTTGGTGCATATCGAGCTTAGGGTCACTTATATCCTTGTCTATTCATAACACATTATGAGCAGATTTTAATCTTGTTCATATATTACCATATCTCATTCTTCCAATCTGCGTACTCCCGGTCCTATTTTTATTCACTTTGATTGTTGAATGTAGTGGATAAGTGTCCATTATGGGAATCCCTTTAAAATGACCTGATGGCTTATTCAGAATTTATGAATATACAGTGGTCCCTCTCATGAACAGTCCACCCGCCCTTACCAGCAGCCACCCACTTTTTATGGCCAGAATCCCTTGGCACCCATGAGTTTGTGTTCAGAAGTACCCCTAATGAAAGGCCACCCCTCTAATGCAACCAGCAGCCTACATGTTAGTGCACAAAAGTAAAATTCACCCTCACAAGTGGCCACATTTTATTATTAATATGTGTCCAGAACCAATATTTAATTCAAACAATAAGGTAAGTAATCTAATTACCTTTCCTGATGTCTGTTTCTGGATGTCAGGTTTTCATTACTGAAAGAAGTGTTGGCTAAAATACATGTACCACTAAGGTTATTATTTTATCATTAATGCCAATGTTTACAGGAAATAGGGTCAGTAATGTTTTGATAGAGTTTGGGGCTTCACACAGCTAATTATTTTTTTTATTTTTTTTTTTGATGATTATGACTGGACATAATTGTCAAGATCATAACATGGTCAGCATAGGCTAAATATAGATTTTGTGGATTAACACACACACACACACACACAGACACAGAAATTAAGAAATTAACCTTGAACAAAACAGGGTGCCAGAAAAAACGAAAAATCATGTGACAGCACATGTATCACTTCCTTTATAAACAAGGCATTTTGTTTACTCTACAAACATTTTGTCTGCATAATTAAATTGCAGTACTGTACAATTAGCAACATAGGAATAAATTGTTAGAAAACTTTAACATGTCATCACGTAAATGGAGAATTAATACTTTAGAAGAATAAGTTAAAGTTATTCGACTCGAGGACGGACAACGGGGAGAGTTCACTTGCCGAAAAATTTAATGTTGGGAAGACACAGATAAACATCATCATAACAGATAGGAGAATATTCTGTTGCAGTGGAAAAATGGAGTAAATGGAAAGATAATTATTTTAACAGTGAAACAATGTATGCACCAAAATTTTAAAGATTTTTGAATGGTTTTGCAGTGTACATGACAACAATGCCCCTCTCACATTTCACACCTAAGAATAAGAACTATTAATATATGTTACCTTCAAATAAGTCTGTTTTTAAGACAAGAAGAACATTTTAATAATTAATGCTACTTTTAAACGAAGATATTAACTGCTTCAAGTTATATGTAACTCTCCTACTATATACACATACATATACATACACATCTCACAAATAAAGTCCCCCTCTGGAAAGGCCACCCTTCGTATATACCCACTTTTCCAGTGCAGGAGGGGTGCCCATATAAGGGACCACTGTATTATGTACATAACCATCATATATTCCAGGCTTGTGCAACCTCCTCCAGGTCACAGACCAGATAATGATTTTAAAGCCACACCATATGATGTGAAGGTAGCCAGATAAAATTACATCACAAGTTTGATACAGCCCTTGGGTTGCAGGTTGCACAAGCCTGATACTTTCATTATAGAATACAAACTTAAACGAGGAGTAAACATCTGACCAGATCATTATCAATCCATTTGGTTTTGGTTTTCAACTTGACACATTGTATTTTCAACAGGCTATTGCTTCCACTGTTAAATGTGTTATGCTAGTTATTGTGGCACACAGCTATGATTATATATATTAGATTTGTCATGCATTAGTCTATGTTTTGTTTCAGGACAGCAACCCAAGCCAATTAAATGTTTTACACTCTGAAAATAGCTCAAGAAAGGGGTCATTTTTTGAAGTACTCAATACCCCTTTTGTTCTACAAAAACAAGTCCATAAAAGCAAGTGGTTTTTTTTTTATCTAAAAAGGATTTAAAGGGACAAGATACAATTCAGTACATGGCCCCACTTCCCTCCAATAATTAGATCAATTATGAAAACATAGGCAGTCCAACAGAAATAATATTGGCATTACTTTGTTGAGTATATAGTTACTACAAAAGTTGCTTACTTCAAAACTACTACTGCTCTATTATTTCAAATATTTTCACAGTATTAGTTCTGTGTCTTCTTATTCATTGTCATTTGCATAAATGAAATTCATTGCACCGGTACCTTTGATTTGAATCAAGGTGTGTGCTTCATTCAGCATGATTTTTTTTTTTGATGTACATGGTTTGATGCCATGATGTAATCAAGGTAACTTGATGTGAGGAAGAAACAAACAGTGTTGTAATAATAGATGATTGGAAACAAACTTTTAAAAATAATTGTGAAGTGACACTTCTAAACTAGTCTAGTGCAAAAAAGGGAAAAATGTTAAATATTTGTAAATGTAAAATGAAAATGTACTTATTTGAGTTAAATATAAAAAGAAGGAAACAGATGAAAATTAAATATCTTGATTGATTTCTCAACAATTTATATCAACCTAATTTATAACAATCCTATTGGGTAATGGGATTATCCCCACCCCACCTTAACTACCAGTAAAAATCTCTTTACATTTTGATTGATAGAATATTGCAATCAACAAGATGGAAAAAAAAATTTCTCAAATGTCTGAAACTTTGGGTACCTAGTAAATTGCCTTTAATTTCATTTGCTATGTATTATAGAGCATCAAAGAAATATTTTTGAAAATAATTAAGATTGTCCCAACTTTGATAACATTCATTATGGTATTATAAACAAACAAAAAGAGGAGGGGGTAATTTTTCCAGATTAAGTAATGGCTATTTCATTTTTATATCCTAAGGAATAAAAATTTTAAATTTGTACTCAGTATACAATAACCAAGAAAATCCTGTTTAATTGAACTGTTTCAAAACTGAACTGATATAAGACTTAATCTTTGCCGAATCTTCTCATTAGTCTTACATCTGACAGCAGCTTATATGTAAGCCGCTGATAACATGTATGCTGTACCATGTTCAACTTTTAAATGTTTCGTTTGTAGCACATCTTTTAGATCTTATTATAAAAGAATTCCTTTTGTAAGACATTTGTTTGATGACTATCTCTAACAATTTAGGATCATGATGATATTGTTTTCTATTGCTACATATATGTACACGATCAGAAAAGATAATGGAACCAGATACACTACCTCCAACCAGATGTACCATACATATGTTTACACAATTACAAATTTTGGAAACATTTACTGGCAGAAATTAAACTAGTGATAAACCGTTTACAGGTGTTCATGTTACAACTCAGGTATTTAATTGCATAAGGATATTTTTTCCTTCTGGTATTCGAAATCTTATTCAGCTAAATATTTTGTTTTGTTTTTCTTTTCCATTTATAGGTATTCCTCAAACAGTTTCATTGAATGGCTTCTTCAGGATGCAGTAAGTACTTTTTCTAAGGGTTTTTTTTTCTATAAGGCTTCTTTTTGGGCCAAAAATTGTACTATTTGCAAAAAAAGTAGTTCATAAAAAATGCCATGGCAAAAAGTTGATTAACATTTAAAGAACATAAAATTACAGTTGATCTTAAACTGTCATTTAGATACGATATCATATGCATGTGCTAATGATGTTACAGCCATTTTGTGCTACAATTCAAGTTGGGTTTTTTTTGAAAATTCACTTAGTCCACATGCAACAAACAATTTTATATTTTTACAGATTATAAAGGTGGGTGTTAAAAAC
Organism: Megalonaias nervosa; assembly: GCA_016617855.1. NCBI lineage: Eukaryota > Metazoa > Mollusca > Bivalvia > Unionida > Unionidae > Megalonaias > Megalonaias nervosa. The sequence continues at coordinate 56,198 of JAECUM010009803.1, read as the reverse complement.
CTATTGCTTGAACATAATTTGATTATCCTATGTGAACCATGTGAAAAATCAGAAAATGTTAGTCTACTAGCATTCATAGATACCTTGCATCTCTATAGCGATATCAAGTATTAACTACATCTAAACAGGCATTTCTGCTTAAACAAATATATCATATGGTTTTGACACAAAGCAGAGACAGACTTAAGAAATCATTAGCGTTATAAATAAAGAACTTATTACACACAAGATTTTCCCTGCTGTGTTTAATGATTGCATTGGAGATAACAATTGCTACATTATTTATGAGTATGTCATCAAACTTTAAAGGACACTGTTGGATTAAAACTAATTTTGGACAACCATTTGGTGATAAATTTAAGTGATTGTAACAGCATTTGTTGAGGTTATACCACTATGACTATATGTCCGTTATAACATGTGTGCATATGGTATTGTGAAACACTGTGAGGATAAATAAAACCTATTCCTAAATGGACATATGTTAATAAAAAAACTTAAAAACTTTGCAATATTTCTGTATCTTTACAGACCTAAAGAAACAGTGCAAGTTTTATTTTTTTTAAAGAACATGTAACAAGTTTGCACTCCTCCTTAATGAAAATAAAGATGAACTGTATTCATTGCTCACACCTTATGTCCTTTGCCATATGGCCTAAAAATCAACTACACAGTACCACAAAAAGGCATGTATCCCTGCTTTTCTTTTAAAATGACTAACATATAATGTCTAAATTGTATCCTTGGGGGGGGGGGGGTCTTATGATGTCTGGTTGATTCTAAATGAAAATGGGGCAGATCAAACCAATCTAGTGTCCAATATGGCCATCACAGTGGCCATCTTGCAAATCTTGTTGTCACTTCCCCTTCTGAATGGCAAGTCTTATTGACATGGGTTTTTTTCCAGAAGATTTCATATCATGTCTGGTTGATCCATGTCTGGTTGGACCGAAATAAAAATGGTGCCAATATGATATCCAATATCTTGAAATTATTATTATTGCTTCTACTGAATGGATGGTTATATCAGCATGGGATTTTCACTGAAAGACTTCTTATGTCTAATTGGTTTTAAATGAAAATGGTGAAAATCAGACTTCTAATATGACTGCCACAATGGCCATGTTGAAAATTTTATCACTGCTTCCCCAAGATGGCTGGTCATATTTACATTGTGATTTCACCAAAAGACTTCTTATGATGTCTAGTTGGTATTAACTGGAAATGGTGCCAGTTTGATATCGGATATGGCCACCATGGCCTTTCTCTGGAAATCTTGTTATCATTGCTACATCAAAATGGAAAGTCATATCAACATGGACTATCCCCAGATAAATTCTTATGATGTCTTGTTTGTCCAAGATTAAATTGGTATCAAGGAGACATCCAGTTTTTTCCACAACAGCAGCTAATTTAAAAATCTTGTTATCCCAGAAGAATATCACAGATGGTTTCTATACAGTTAAAAAGAAAAATGTTATCTTCAATTCCTGGAAATTCATTTTGTTCAGTAGAGTGACAGTATCTTCAAGGGCCTCTTGTTCAAAAAATGTTTGGGGTTATTCTTTAGTTATTTATCTTATAGTTTTTGAAAAGTTTCATGCATATTTCATTTATTTCTTGTCTTTATCAACTTTGTGAAAATATTTTACAGGTATACTATATCTGAAGATGTAAAGAGAGGCTCTCATTTAAGTTATGTTAGTCAGGTAAGGTAAATCAGGACCATTTGGGTCTCTTGTATTATTTCATATCTTAACTGTATGAAATTTGTTTTCCCAGGTATACTATATCTGAAGATCCAAAGCAAGGCTATCTATTTAGCCTCACTCTTCAGTTGTGCACAAGTAATTTGGGGGCCTGTGATTTGGAAGTTGAAGTTTTCAAAGATACATACATTGCCAAGACTGAATGTACCTATGATGAGAAGACATACCTCACTCCAGGTTTGTATCATTGTATGGTATTGCACCTGTCACAGTGAGTCATGGTTTGTGGTTAAAGGTATTTATCATTTGAAAAAGAGTTCTTTTGAAGAAATTAAATTTGGCTTTAATTTTTTTTGTAAAGGGATGAAAGAATGGATTAATCATGAAGCATGGGCTTATCATGAGAGAATCTTGATCAGAGTTTTTTAGGATTAATATTATCTCTCCTATATGTGACCAATTAGGAAAATCCAGACCAAGGTCATAAGATCTGACCATGGTTACACTCCAGTAATTTAATGCATTATTCAATTCTACATTTAATTCTGACAGGTGTCTTGCAAAAGATACTTTTTTGTGAATTTTCATTATTTGTGTAACCAACAGTATTTCTTTCCTTCCAACGCTAAAGGAAATCTAGTGAAATATGATATTTTGGGGTAAGGCTGCAATGGGATTAGTTTAGTTTACTTTGACAGGGGCCCCAGGTGGATGAGTGGTCTAAGGCATTGGCCTTTACAGATCACTACGTCTCACCTCTGTATGCATGGGTTCGGGTCTCGGGCCTGGCCAGCATGGGTATGTGAGAAACCTTGCTAGAAGTTTCTCTTGGGTCTTTGGTTCTTACTGGGATTTTCCCGGGTTCTGCCTCCACCAAATATAATAGCTGCCTTGTATAGCCTTATCATGTGCTGAATAATGGCATCAAATGCATAACAGCATCAATGACTACATTACTGCCCTTCATTGTTTGAAAACTAAGTAACCATGTAAACAGTGATAGACAATACTGTCAGTGATGCAGGAACTGCCAATTTCAGTTGAATTATGTATGTACACATTGCTGCTTACGGTGACTGTTTAGTAGGATTTCTCTTTTAATTCTTAATGGATGGATGATTTTCACATCAAATGTGACATCACTACGATAGAAGCAAGTTACAAAAACTGGTTGTATTGCACATTATACAACATGCCACATGAGGTTGATTTACTGATAATTCTGACAAAAACTTATTTGAACTGTATTATTTACCTTTCAAAAGCATCTTCTTTATTAAAATTTTTCATGAGATATATTTTATTTTAAAGAAACACCGTTTGAAATTTGTAATCCACTGCACAGCAAGATCATGATGATCCTATGGATGTTTCATCTAAATTGTATTCAGCAATGACATGTCTTACAAACTTAAATCTGTCATAGTAAGAAGTAAAAGATGTACAGCAAATGAAACTATCACAAGCTGAGTGAGGTCAGGCATGCACATTGTCAACTGGCTTTCATATGAATAGCTGTCAGCTGTAAATCCAACGTGCAGATGGGGGGAAGGATTGAGTTTAAAATAAGCTTGATTAAATTGCATCATTTCAGCTTTTGTATACTGTATTTAGAAGTTTTGGTAAGCATTGTTGGTAATGTAAACCCATCCATGTACCCTATTAACATCTCAGTATATAGTCTGTCTATCCATGCCCAGTTGCTTTTCTTGGCAGGAGACAGCAGATGTAATTACCTTATTTCCAAGGCTCACGGAAATGTAATGAAAGATGATATTTGTTGGAAATGTAAACCCCCCACCCACATTCCTATACTCCTCGCATATAATCTACCCAAAGATGCCCAGCTGCTTTTCTTGACAGGAGACAGCATTTATTAAGATTTAGGGGAGGAAGGGTGTGACAGGCAAGACATAACTATGACATCATTTAAAATCTTGACAGAAGAGTATAGTCTAAATTCCATGTGAAGAAGTGACTCGGAGATTATTATCCCATTGTAATATATTACTTCCTTTGGTAAAAATAAAACTGACTTCATTAAAAATCTTATGTACTCCTTCATTATAATGCTGGCCATGGATTTGTAGTAAGGGAATTACAGTATATTTTATAATTAGATTGATATTTTGAGATATTGAAATTATGATTTATTTTTAAATGGTCAAATGTTTTGAAATTTGCTTTAGATACACATAACATATAATACCATTTTTCATCATTCATATTTCAGGCTTTTCACTGTCAAACTGGCTCTCTGCCAAACATCTCACATCCCCACTGACAGCTCTCCAGCTGAATCAACTGTATCAAGACTTGGGACTCGTAAACAATCTCCAGTTGAAGCCATGCAGCAGCGTGGCCTTCAACAATGTTGACCAGAGGAACTACAACAATGGTAATGATGGTGTTTAAGTAATATTTCCACAATATTTGTGTAATCTCTGGCTGGTGCAATGTATAAGTGAAGTGTATTTTCCCCACTGTCACATTTATTGGACAAGGGCCATACGTCACCCAATGTATGTCAATACATCAGTACATTTGTACAGTATTGGACAAGGGCCATATGTCAAACAGCATATGTCATTACATCAGTACTTTTATACATTATAGGACAAGGACCATATGTCACCCAGTAAATGTCAATACATCAGTATAATTTGCACATTATTGGACAAGGGCCATATGTCACCCAGTGTATGTCAATACATCAGTACATTTGTACATTATAGGACAAGGGCCATATGTCACCCAGTGTATGTCAGTACATCAGTACATTTGTACATTATAGGACAAGGGCTATATGTCACCCAATGTATGTCAATACATCAGTAGATTTGTACTTTATGCAACGAATTCGGTGTTGGCTTTATAATATTTTAAGGATTTAGTCAATTATAATCAGATGTGATATAGATATTAAAATCAAGAAGACTTAGGTACCGTTAGGTGTTCACTCCTATCCTATCAAAATCTGGCTCATTTATGATCCCTGTTTGACTTAGAAGTTTGTCATGCATCTTGAACCACGGTTTATTAAAGTTTCACATTGTGTAAGAGACATCATTGTCCTCGTGATGTATTTTTTGTCCACTGCCTTTTTTGCAAAGAGCAAGGGATGTAGTCATGTATCCTTCAGTCTGTCCGTTATTCCTTCCATCCATCATACTTTTTTTTCTGCTATATACTATTAAACCTGTTTTAGATTCAGGGATGAAGCAGTATATACTTAAACACATACATCATCATTAGAAGGTGTGTCACTTACCTCATTGGGGGTCCTATCTTCAAAGTTACTGCTCATTGTTTGAAGTTTGCCATCACTTTTTCATTTCTACTTTATAACCTCAATGTCATTTCAGACTAAATGATAAAACATATATACTTGTATATATTGTGATCAGAATGTGGTTTATTGAGGGTCTTTTGGTTATTATGAAGCTCACTAAATTATTTTATGTATTCCAGGATACTTCGCATTTTGAACTATATCTTTAGAGCCTTTGAGATTTAGGAATGGAACTTTCTATCTTAAAGGTCAAGATCATGACTCATTATTTTAAGTCTTCTGTCACATTTTCCTTTTGACTCTGTAAATTTAGAATCACTAGAGATTTAGAGATGAAACTTGGTATACTGATATGTCAGTGCAAGAAAGGGACCAATAAACATTAGGAGTCTAATCTTTAAGGCTGGCATCATGGGTCAATATTTCAAGTTTTTCATCACATGTTGCATTCTGTAGCCATAAAGTAGTTTGAGATTTTGGGGATGAAACTTTGCATTCTTATGCATCGGGGGCTTATATTGAAGGTCAAGGTCTTGGTTCAATTTTTTAAAGTTTTCATTAAGTTTCCTTTCCACTCTATAAGTTGAGAGCAATTAAAAATTAAGGGATGAAACTTGGTATATATTTACATCACTGCTAGAAGGTATGTGTCATACCTCAACAGGGATCCAGCATCATGGTCACAGGTCAATATGTTAGGTTTTAGTCAGATTTTTCCCCTAAGATAGATGGGTGAAAGAAAACTTCACTGAATTTACTTGTTACTGTTTAAATTGTCTTAGGATGGCTGCAATTTTTCTTTGGGCAGGGGGTAGGAAAGATCTTCATCAACAATCTAATGCAATTTAGCATATGGACAGAGATCTCTTACTATGGGTGGGTGGAGGTAAAAAAAAAGTGCAGGATTACAGGGGGAAAAAAATCCCATGATTAAGTCAGATTACATCTAAGATATATAATTCTTCTTTTCGATGGATATTATATTGCAGTCGGCTTCAACATGAATAGTGTCGAGTATATATCATCACCTAGGCATACTCTTATAATTTTTTTAAAATTGTGTACCTCCATATAAATTTTAACTCTGTCAACTTTATATTTACAGAGTGTAACCTCTTCAACTCAACAACTTTGCCGACTCTGGCATCATCTGTCAGATGCAATGTGTTTTCCAGCTGCATGGGATTATCGGCTTGTGTGGAGGTACAACAGCTGCAGAGAAAACTACAAGCAAGCTTCATCCTCGACCCTTGTGGATACAAAATCTTTATTACTCTGGAGAAGGTCACTATAGTATTATCACTACTGGATTATACATGGGGTAGGTTAGATACTTTATACACAGCTTAAAAGAAGTTAAAGCCCATTGTGAGCATTTATCGACCAGATGTGTTTATTTTTCACAGACCAAGAATTTAAATATCTCATTGGGTACAAAACTAATAATATTAATATAAATAAAGAGATCTGATATAAACCTTTATTACTGCAAGAGTTTGATGATATCTGAATGCCAGCATTAAAAATACATCATTTGTTTTGGACAGTCTTTATGTCCAAGCAATTGGCTGATTGTGGGGTGTATACTTTTTTGAGTTTGCTTTGTGCTAGACAATTCTGAAATATGCTAGATACGTGTCTGTTTTCATTGTTTTAGATGCCCTTTGTTTTTATTGGTCATAATATTCCTATTATTGGCACTAAAATTTTAATGCAAAGATATCTTTCTGATTTTAAAAAAAGTACCACAAGAAAGGAACAAGTAAATGTAAATGTAGTTTTTCTCCAAGGTTTTGGGATATTATATTCCAAGGTTTGCTCATGTCTCTGAATATAAAGAATTAGCATTTGAAAGTTTTGTGTATTGAATAGGTTTTTATCTTCTTTTTTATATATATATTTATTGCTAAACAGAGAAATTCATCCTTTTTTTTGCAGGTACCCGTATGGAGAAAACTTTGTATGGAGTACTAAGGATACAGTAAGTAGCATATATAAGTTAAAATTTTTGAGAGTGCAGCTGAATGTTTTAATAAACTTTATATAGAGATACATGAATTCCTATTATAATATTTATTAAGTATGTTTTCCCACACATACAAAGGTCTTGTCAAGCAATGGCAGCAAACCATAAGTTGATTCCTATGATTTGTTATAGATTTATCCACAACAGTTTTTTGTATGTGTTTTTTTTAAAAATCTTTTGAACAAAACATATTGATAAATATCCCTTTTGCTTTTGTAGTATCGTGAATCTAGTCACTTTAAGTTCATTAGATTGGCAAAAACATATGTTGATGTAGATGTCCATTTTGATTTCGCTTCCATTTCCTGTCAGCATCAGATCAAAGTATTTTATTGACACTAATGAGGTTTTATTCACACAAGTTCATCAAGAGTGGTCTGCACTTGGTCTGCACCACATCTTCATTTTCATCAAAACTGTGGTGCAAAAATCAGCCCTCACACTCCACACTCAATAGTGGAAGTACCTCTGAAATATTCATTCAATGAAAAAAATTCAGATACTAACCTAGTTTTGCTGGAAATCCCTCTGTAACAACTTTTGTGCAGAATAATTTAGTATTTCCCACTCCTACCTTCATGGATACTGATTCTCTCTTGACCATAATGAATGATCATTGTGTCTGTTTGGTCTATGACAAACTGTTGCATGTCACTAACATTCTCTGGAAATGTGTTTGACTCAAAAACACAATGACTGCATCCTAAAATCTCTTGACCCAGGAATATATCATGTTTCCATAAATAATCCATACACACTGTATTGCTTTGTGTGCCAAGTCATCATCATGTGACTTATTACACCTCAGCACTTTCTATTGGAAATGACTGCTGTCACATGTGGCAGTGAGAAACTCATTGAAGATTGGCCCAAAATGGGATTGTCTAAGAGGTACTAAGCTTACAAATATTTTGCAAATCTCTCTTCTGCAAGCACTGGTTAAATGCATTTATTTGTCCTAAATTTTAACACAGAAAGTGCAGCAACAACAGGAATATGTATGTTGTTATGTTATTTTCTAGTGAATTTGCCATAATAATGTCTTTGCCTGTCCAGTCACTCAACATGCCAACTACAGACACAACCAATCTATGAACCTTGTCTAAAGCAGGCCTGGGCAACTCTCTCCAGGGTGTTTTCTAGATAAGCGATTTTTAAAGCCACACCCTATGATGTAAATAAGTGGATAACACCAGGTTGCAGGTCAGATCCAGCCAGTGTGCCATAGTTTTCCCACCCCTGGTCAGAGGCATCCTCCATTTTTGATGATGAACCTCTTGGGGAACACAGGGTCATCAGTGATTACTTGCCTGAATTGCAAGTAGTGCTCTCTCAAGCAACTGACTTAGGGTAATACTTATTATTGCAGGCTTAATTCAAAACACCATTATTCATTGTCTGACAGAGAAATATGCTTCATAGTGATGCAGCATTGGCCATGCTTGACAGTGATGAGACCTTGGCCATGCTTGACAGTGATGCGACATTGTCCATGATTGATAGTGTTGAGATCTTGGCCATGCTTGATAGTGATGAGACCTTGGCCATGCTTGATAGTGTTGAGACCTTGGCCATGCTTGACAGTTATGAGACCTTGGCCATGTTTGATAGTGATGAGACCTTGGCCATGCTTGACAGTGATGAGACATTGGCCATACTTGATAGTGATGAGATCTTGGCCATGCTAGATAGTGATGAGACCTTGGCCATGCTTGATGGTGTTGAGACCTTGGCCATACTTGATAGTGATGAGATCTTGGCCATGCTTGATAGTGATGAGACCTTGGCCATGCTTGATGGTGTTGAGACCTTGGCCATGCTGGATAGTTGTGAGACCTTGGCCGTCCTTGTTGGTGATGAGACCTTAGCCATGCTTGATAGTGTTGAGACCTTGGCCATGCTTAATAGCAATGAGACTATAGCCATGCTGGATAGTGATGAGACCTTGGCCATGCTTGATAGTGATGAGACCTTGGCCATGTTTGATGGTGATGAGACTTTGGCCATGCCTGATAGTGCTAAGACCTTGTCCATACTTTATAGCGATGAGACCTTGGCCATGCTTTATAGTGTTGAGACCTTGGCCATGCTCAGTAGTGATGAGACTATAGCCATGCTGGATAGATGAGACCTTGGCCATGCTTAATAGTGATGAGACCTTGGCCAATGCTTAATAGTGATGAGACCTTGACCATACTTGACAGTGATAAGATCATGGCCATGCTTGATGGTGTTGAGATCTTGGCCATGCTTGATGGTGTTGAGACCTTGGCCATGCTGGATAGTGTTGGGACCTTGGCCATGCTAGATAATGATGAGACCTTGGTCATCCTTGACAGTGATGAGATCTTGGCCATGCTTGATAACTTTCTGTGTCATCACTGAGCAGAGTCATAGCTTCTTTTAGTCAGACGCAACCACTTTTGCTTCTACACAATGTCTTAATTACTATTGGAATTCAGTTTGGTATGCAATGTAATTTTCATGAGACGTTGGCTGAGTTCAATTGTTAATCCTTGATTGTCAGACCCATCCACTGTCATATCTGCCCAGTAACCCCTTTGATTATTTTTTTATTTAAGCAAGTTCTTAATTTTTATAGGTGGGTTGATATTGATGAGTCCTTGGTTACATTTGATTGTCAGTTTTCTGCATCCTCATATATAAGAGTTATAGCCCAGTTTTCTGCGTCCTCATATATAAGAGTTATAGCTCCTCATATATAAGAGTTATAGCCCAGTTTTCTGCATCCTCATATATAAGAGTTATGGACAGATTGACAGATCCCCCCACTTTCATTTATTCGCATACTTTGGCAGACAGTTTGATATTAATACGACCTTGAATGAATTTCATTATCCACATTCAGTGCATTTATTTAGCAAAGTTATAGCCCCTTGGTTTTGGACCCATTCGCTTTCATTTCTGCAAAGCAAATTTAATTAATTTATTTGGATTTCAACAAAACTTGGTATCCAGCTTGATTTTGATGATGAAAGGGCAGATAAGCAGTCAAAGCTGCCCTGTCAGCACTGCTTAGGTTTATGTTGGACTCCTCAACTCTTCTTTCTCTACAATAATTCCCATGGTATGCAACTTCATGTTGAAGGCTTAATTAGATTTTTTAGTATTTGATCTGCATCTTCTTTTAACAGAGTTGTGGCTCTTGATGGTCGGACCCATTCTCTTGTTTTCACACAGTAATTGTTATTGCATTTCAAGAAAAGTTATAAGCAGCTCTAAATTGATATTGATATCACAGAATTTGATGATCAGATTCCTGTATTAGCATTTAGTGGAATTATGTTGTTGGACCCACATTTTATATGAAGCTTTATATTGATAAAATCTCACCTGGCTTCCATAGTTATTGTCTGGCATCATCAGTAGTATTTTACATTTTAAGTGTGCCTTATGTTATTTACTATATAGCCATATATCACCTTGACCTTTCCTCTATAAACCTACACTTGCTTCCAGTGAAATCAAGGGACATTAATGCTAGAAATTTGCTTGTTTTATATTATACCACACACACACATGCACACACACACACACACACACACACACACACACACACACACACACACACACACACACACACACACACACACACACACACACACACACACACACACACACACACACACACACACACACACACACACACACACACACACACACACACACACACACACACACACACACACACACACACACACACACACACACACACACATTCTTGATCTTTTTCTTAATCTTAACATTTCAGATTCATGATTAACAGTCTACCATCTCAGAGCATATATGTCGTGGACGTGAAGCTGAAAGTATGTCTTGCAGATGGAGGATCCTGTGTGTTGGAACAGGCACTGCTTCAGAGTGCTGCACTCACACACCCATCCACATGTGGCAACGACACAGTCTTCCCTGGTATTTGATATTTATATGTTACAGTTACCGTGTAAACTGTCTTTTAAAGTTCCATCACAAAGCGATATTTTTAAAATATTTTTATAGATGGGTACCAAAAATCTCGTCTTAGAAGAAAGAATATGCAAGTTTTACATTTAAAACAATTAAAAATTAATTTTCTGAGTTCAAGATAAAATTGTACAAAACAGTTTTAATAATTAAAAGATTCTGAAAAAGAATCTTAACATGCTATTAATGTATTTTTATGGAAACATAGGTGTACAAGAAAATGATTTGCAAAAAGCTGTTTCCATTTTTGTAAATTAAACAGAAGAGTCTTGCAGTTGATGGCAGGAACTTGAAGAGTAGATGGCACTTGGAAATGTGGAGAAAGGGGACAATTTGGAAATTGATAGATTACTAGTTCAGAATTGACAACAAATCCATCTGTTTATATATCTGAAATTCATTTCAGGTAAACCTTCTGGCCTTTGATGAAAAATCTAGGTTGCTTCAGAAAATGAAATTTCAGAAATCTCTGATGCATTATCAGTTGATGACATAGAAAAAATAGACAAGGGATTATATACACAGTTGAAGAAACCTTTATAGGATTCTGTAAATGTCTTTTTATTATACCTGTGTAACTCAGACTGCAGATGCCTGATTGACTTTGCTGCTATAATCATGTTTATGCACAACAAAATAATACTGAATTGTACGAGAAATGATTTAATACATGCATTGTAAGAAATATAAGATACATGAGTATATGCATTCATCTCTCTCTCACTCACTCTCTCCCTTTCTCTCAAACATGCCACCATTCATTATTGCTAATATTCTACAACATCAAACTCATAACTAAAATAACATCAATACTTAATTTAAATATTTAAAAATATTTGGCTCTCTCTGTGGGGGTTACTCATGGGCTAGAATCTGAATGTAAAAGAATGATTCCCAATCAGTGCTAGGCTGATCCCAGCATTACTGTGTATTCTGGGCTGATCCCAGCTCAAGTAGAATTGGTGCTAGGCTGATCCCAGCTCAATGCAAAAGACTGATTCCCAATTGGTGCTAGGCTGATCCCAGCATTACAGTGTACTCAGGGCTGATCCTAGCTCAGGAAGAATTGGTGCTAGGCTGATCCCAGCTTACTGAAAAAGACTGATTCCCAATCGGTGCTAGGCTGATCCCAGCATTACTGTGTATTCTGGGCTGATCCTAGCTCAAGAAGAATTGGTGCTAGGCAGAATCCCAGCTCAATGTAAAAGACTGATTTCCAATCGGTGCTAGGCTAATCCCAGCATTACAGTGTATTCTGGGCTGATCCCAGATCAAGTAGAATTGGTGCTAGGCTGATCCCAGCTCAAGTAAAATCTGTGCTAGGCTGATCCCAGCATTCAAGTGTATTCTGGGATGATCCCAGCTTAAGTAGAATACGTGCTAGGCTGATCCCAGCATGCTAATGTATTCTGGGCTGATCCCATCTTAACCAGATCTATGCTAGGCTGATCCCCACATAAAAGTGTATTCTGGGTTGATCCCAGATTCGTGGAATAGAGCTAGGCTGATCCCAGCATGAAGCAAATATTCTCTTATTTTTCCTATTTATAACTGTAAAAGAAATGTACTTAATGGGCATGACCTTTACGTTATTAGTATAGCTTATGAGTATCCGATTGGGGAAAAATGCCAAATTGAATTTGATATTAAAAATATCAAATGAGAGCCCCAAAGAGTAACTCAGACTGCAGATGCCTGATTGACTTTGCTGCTATAATCATGTTTGTATATATGAAATTTTTTAATTTTTCCCCATTTCTGTTTTTAAAATAATTATGCTCTGTGTTTTTCTTTTCAGGTCTTTCTGTGGACTTCTGGAAATTGGTACAGTGCACTGCACCAACATCTCAGAGTAAGCATTCTATTGAGTTTTCTGTGATTGCAGTTGCAAGTGTCATAGAAATTATAAAATATGGTCATAACATGATGTATCTCAAATGCAGTCAAAAGCCATTATGCAAGAGTCATTTGTGTCATTTTCAAGTGTCAGCATCATATTTTACACATAAAACCAACCTTAATGCAACAGCCTGAGTCTGGCAGTCACAAGGATATATGGGTCTTTTATATAGGTTTGACTGTAATTTGTTCATTATACCTCACATTTGTCTGTGAAGCATCCTGGAATCTTCTATTATGTCTGATAGTGTCCACAAAAAAATTATCTTTTTTATACACTCACCTGTAAAGGTGTTGATGTATAGAAATCATCATATCCATCAGTCTTTTTCCTTAACAATCATATTAATATTAATAATCATGCAGTATTTCATGAATTGCCATGAAACTTGCTAAATGTTATTGTCATCACTGAAACATCACATCTAATAGCATACTCAAGAATTGATTATTTCTTTATGGATTGCTGTGAAACTTTATTCATATTATTCTCAACAGAAGAATATGCAACATGTCAAGAAATGTCTGCAGATTTTAGTTGTACTGGTTGATAGATGGGAAGAGCTGATGGGATTCTGTTTTCCATTTTCCATCTTGTAGCAGAAGTTTGTTATTGCTACTTCTTCTAAAGCATTTCAAGGTTTGCCATGGAACTTTACATTTACACACACATTCATTCCATGGTCTAGCAGGTCTTAGATAAAAAAAGGTGTTGCCCAGACATCGAATATGGTCATTTGAAAATCTTGTTATTGCTACTTCTCCAGAATGGAAAACCATATTAACATTGGGTTTCCTCTGCAAGACTTATGATGATGATGTAGTGCCACTTAGACATCCAATGCAGCTTCCAGTAGCCATCTTCAAACATCCAATGCAGCTTCCAGTGGCCATCTTCACAGCCTTGTTATAGCTACTACTCTTTAAAAAATGGTCATATCAACATGGGCTTTTCACTGAAAGATTTTTATGTTGTATGTTTGATCCTAAATGAAATGATGCTGATCTGACATTCAGTATGATCTTGAATATCTTGTTATCTCGGTTGTATCTTATAAGGTATGAATAAAAATGGACTTGTCATGGATTCCTTGACATTTCCTTTCAGCCTGTAGAATGACAGTCCTTCTGACTATTCTTGCTTTTTTCTACTTGCAGTTGGATGTAGTATGTTAGAGAATCTTTGGAACCATCTAGGAGGGTCTCTTCTAAAATGCTTCATGCTAATTTCTAACAAATTGTACAGAGACATCAACCAAATGTGCGACAATCAAGCCTTATATTTCAAGCCCTGCTTTTAATTCTCTCTTCAGGAAGTTCCCACTTTTTTTAAATGGAGGGGGAATTATCTCTCTAAATTTTGTGTTCTAGAATAGCCCCTGAGCTAATCTGTGTGCAGTGATGGGTTAAAGCGTATGTTGATATGATCATGTAGTATCATTTGTCTTAAATATTAACTGTTCCTCTGAAATTTAATACTAATATAGTTTAACCAGGCCTGTTCTGGATGAAACTTATTGATCACTAAGGATTCCTACAGTGGTCCCCAGGTACTTAACTGGGTCCACAGAAGAGTTTGTCATGTCTAATTGTCACAATATAGATAGCAGGAATTTTTATCAACATGCAGAGCTTTCATTTTGACATCACAGCATGCAACATTCAATCTAGTTTGTTCTATATCATACTTTTAGGATGACTCTGTCCAAAAACGTGCTTTTAATCAAGTTATGTTACAGTTTTTTACTTTATACTGGTAGTTAAAAAAGTATTAGTTTGAAGGGGAAAAAATGGGGTCTCTTGTTTTTTTATGTTGTGTGATGACCTCTTTTGAGCAACCACCTTTCTTGAGAGACCTTTTTGTGTGGTGTCTCTTAAAGTTGATTTTAGTGTAATAGTTCTGTGAAAATTATAAATTCATCTAACAAGCATAAAGGCATTTGTTTTAAAAGAAGATCTTGATGATGATAGTATGTATTAATATTATTAATATTTATATGTATTAATATTAGTATTATTAGTATGAGGGTCATTATCAGTCTCCAATTTATGACATACAGGCTATCTTATTCTCAATAAATTTTGAATGCATGTAGAGTTACTCTGTTCACATTATTTGTTTTCTTTTCTTGCACGGAAAAATACTGTCTTTATTCTGGATATAGATTGTGGAGCTAGCAGCACTCCATCAGATGCAGTAAATGGCATGTGTGGTATGGATGCAGACTGTAGGGGTGTAACATGCTGCTTTCCTCAAAATTTCCCACCATCAGCACGAAAAGTAGCTTTTAAATACAGCATCAATAAATGCCTGGACACAATTAGTTACACCATTGAGAGCAAGGAGTATTCCAAGACTTTATCTACACTGCTAGCAGGCAAGTACAATGAGATATACACTGATAGCAGGCAAGTACAATCAGACATACACTTGTAGCAGGCAAGTACAATCAGACATACGCTGCTAGAAGGCAAGTACAATCAGACATGTACTGCTAGCAGGCAAGTACAATCAGACATACACTGGTAGCAGGCAAGTACAATCAGACATACACTGGTAGCAGGCAAGTTCAATCAGACATACACTGGTAACAGGCAAGTACAATGTGGCAGACACTGCTGGGCAGCCAGTACAATCAGGCATGCACTGCTAGCAGGCAAGTACACTCAGAAATACATGCTGGCAGGTAAGTACAATTAGACATACTCTGCTGGCAGGCAAGTACAGTCAGACATACACTGCTGGCAGACAAGTACAATCAGACAGACACTGCTAACAGGCAAGTACAATCAGACATGCACTGCTAACAAGCAAAAGTATGAACAGAAATAGACAACATTGAGAGCAATGAGTATGCTAAGACTTATCTACACTGATGAGAGGCTCATACAGTGAGACATATACTGGTAGCAGGCAAGTACAATCAGACATACACTGCTAGCAGGCAAGTACAATCAGACATACACAGCTAGTACTTAAGTACAATCAGATATACACTGCTAGCACTTAAGTACAATCAGACACACACTGATAGCAACAGGAAAGTATAATGAGATGTTATAATTGTTATATTTACAATTTTTAGCTTGTGCTAAGGGAATATAGCATCCTTAATAAATAAATAAAGCATGCAATTACAAATTAAATAATTACATTGGATGTACCTCTGATTTATAAACTATAAAACATTTTATCCCTTGACATCCTGTAACATGTCATATGTTTGATATTACACCTGTGTAGCATTTCATCAATATGTCACAGAATTCGTAAAAATCTTCAAGGAAACTATGGTCATTTAGAACATTTTATTGTACAACAGTTTTTTTTGTCATGTATTTAATAACTCGCTTTTTTGCCGATTTCATATAAAGATTTTAAACTCACTGAGCAATTCATTGTTTTGCCAGGAAATTATTTAATTTTGTTCATGAATTTGCAATAAAATGAGAACGTTATGTAAAATCCTAGATTTTAATAATATATCAATATAAATTTTTAAAGCAAGTAATCATGCAGACAATAAAACAATAAAACAGGTTTATGATTTTTGTCCCCTTTTTTCCTTTAATTTCTAAAATAAATATATGGTAAATCAAAATTATTGGTTTTGTGGAATTTCACATGTGGCATTACACTTTCCCACATCAGTTTTTCATAGTGTTTCAGAATTAAGACTGCATTGTGATAGCAAGCAGAGAAATTTTTTTTTTTAGTTTTACCTCACCTGAAAACTTGTTTCATCTGTTTTTCAAGGTGGATCTTCCCTCAGTGAGACAGTTGGTATCGGTTCTGCGGGAAATGAGACCTTCACCCTCACACATTCTGTTATAGAAACTGCCACAGCATATAAAGTGAATGTCACCCTTGTGATCTGTCACACCACAACTAAAGCTCCTGGAGGATGCATCAGTTACTTTGTTTTCAGTAACACAGAAATCAATAAGGGTACATGTAGTGGAAAAAGACGCAGACGACAGGCTGAAACTGGGTAAACAATCAGAACATTTACGTTTTGGGTTTCTTGATAAGGAAGTACCCAGAATTCTCTGCGAAGAAGACCTCTTTCCAGGGGATCTATTTAGAAGTGTACATTAAGAATTGTCAATCTATGGGGAATTTGTTTATCTAAGTGCTTCAAAGAAAACTACTCCTTTTGGAGTGACAGGATGCACATTCACCTGATAAACAATAAATCATTTTTTAGCGTGAAAACCTATATCAGATGCTTGAGGTAGCTCTCTTTACGTATGTTGGTATTTTGACACTAGATGGTAATAATAGTATCTGATGTCTTGATGGTTTAGGATGAAATTTGCATGATGCATGAGAGATACTCAGTTCTGTTAAGGTTACAAATTTACCACCTTGGTTATTGTCCACCACCACCACCCCACCCACCCATCCACACTAATATTTGACATGTGCCAATTATTTAAAAATGAAAAAATGCCTGTCTAGTCACATTGGTTATTAAGGGTAATGAAAGGCAGATAAAGCAACCAAAGGTGCCCTGCAGTTTAGAGTTTCCAAACTGAAGATTGCATATTATATACTGATTTAAGATATTATATAATTTGACATGTTCTCTACATCATAAATATTCTTACCTTCTGAGAGCAGAAATTTAACCAGATTTCATGTCTTGCCCTTGTTCACTCACAGTGGAACACATTCTTGTAGAGTGTTTTGAGTTCCACCCTCTGAAACAGAAATTTTATTATGTGAACTCAGTTAAGAAATTTTTTATTTGTATCACTGGAGGAAATCTTAGACACTTTGACTTGTATTTTGGGAGGTAAAAAACATATAAGCACTAGATATAGTTGTAAGGAAAAGCTCCAATAAGATGCCAACTTAGAGTCATAGACAGAATACATGCCCAACATGCTGCAAAGAAGAACTCCAATAACATGCTTGATCTTGGCGACACTTGATTTAGTTGCAGTGTTTCCAACAAGAATGAAATCCTTTGTTCATCTGTAACCCTGCCACAGTTGGCTATATATTCTGGCAAAATGTCCACATGCAGCAGGAGTCAGGGTTTTAGTTGTACATGCAGCACATCATTCTGGGTCCAGTTGTCTTTTACAGGAGTCTTGAAACATGAGGGGACACTGTGAACTAATGGAAAAAATATTTTTAAAAATTAAATTAGTAGTTAAAACTAGAAACTGACCATTTTTTTGAACTTGTTTACTGATCAGGCATGTGACCTCTGCCTTGAAACTTAGCTTCTCAAATTAATTATATTCCTAGTGAAGTTAGTGGACCAGTCTGTACTTTTAAAATGGTGCCAGATATTAAAAACAAGCTTTTATAGATTGATTTGTGGATGAAAATTCATAGATCAGATTGATCTTTTTAAACTTCAAAACAAGTCTGATTAGAAAAAGGACAAATATCAGTACCATTTTACAAATTTGTAAAGAAAAATATGAGTGATGCAATACATCACTCAGATTGAGCACTTTGTCATGCTCATTGCAGAATTTGCGGATTTCATTGATCATTTGTCAAAAGTTAGACATGTAGCCTAATTTACATTGAGTGTTGATATAAATAATATTTTATATGTTTTGTGTTTGTATTCTGGTTCTAATCCACTTATAATAGTAAAAATTACTCTTATGCCTCTTTTGAGGTTGGCATTTATGCACATACATACATACATACATACTTGAAAATATTACTGTTTCAGAAAGAGAGGCAAGAGCTTTAATTGCATCCATCAGCCATAATTTTTTTATAAAAAATTGTCTTAACAATTTAGGTGCATTTCTTTATCTTGTCCCAGTTTTAGTTCATTCCTCTCAGTTTTGAGGTCAGATGTTCAGCTGTTACTTGCTTTTTCTCAAAATGTTTCTTTACACTCTTCAGAGCAGGGACAACATTCAAAGAGAAACTTAGACAGTTCATGGCAACAAACCCGTCTAATGAAGAAATAGCAGCGTTTATGAAAGAAAACAAGGAAAAGCAGGTAAACACAATTTTCACTCTCTTTACCTATATTGCATAAAAGAAAAAGTTCAAAACTCATATGTATAAAGGTAATACTTAAAAACAAATAATAAAAAGAATCCCAGTAATTAATTTTAGAATGGTGGATTTCAATTCCTGTCAGATATGGCAATACATGATGATTTTGGGGTATTATACGCAAGGATACAAATGTAATTTTAGCTTTACAGGTTCAAGACCAGAAGAGTTAATGCAATTGCCTTTTGTCTATTGTCAGATGTTAAGCATCTAACTGTCCATTAGCAAAGATTTGTTATCGCTTCTCCTAAAGTACTGGAGTGACTGCCTCCAAACTTTACATACATTAGTGAAAGGTTGTAGTTGATCATAAGTGAAATACTTCCCCTACAACATGCAATATGACCACCCTAGCTATCTTGAAAACCTTGTTATCCCTACCCTTTTCGCTACACTTCCTCACAGGATGGTCAAATTGGTATGGGGTTTTATGGCAATATAGTTAAGTCCTCTTCAAATTAAAACTCGAAAATTCTATAAAACTTGTATATAATTATGCAACCATGCCAGTACTGTTAAAACCAATCTCACACATCATGGTCTACCACTGATTTTGGCCATTATTTTATACTGGAAGGTTTGATAATTGAATATATTGAATAGTCAACATTTTTTGAAAATATTTATGATGCATAGTAACCATGGAGAATGATATCTGTGATTTACATAATTGTGCAACAATGCTCTGTAAAATTTGCTTTATTGTTTCTTTTTCTTTTTATACCCATTTATACTTTACACCCAAATTTAAAGTAGCTTTTTTGTAAAGCTACAAAAAGTGGGAAATCATCCTAACTCATGCAAGTGTACTCCCTTTACAATTAAACAATATTTTACAAAATTCCTATATTTTAATCCAACAAATCAGTAATTTTCAAATCCTTTAGACTTTAAACTTCGAAATCATTTTTGATTATAGTCAGAATCACAAAATAATTAAATTCAGTTGCATACCAATAGGTAAATCAAGCATTCTAGATTTCCTTTTTATTTGAAAATTTCCTAGGTGAATGCTTGACCTAGTGTCTATGTGCATGTCCATCCTTCCATACACATGTCTGTCCACACCCTAAACAATAACTTTAATGTCACAGATTTTACTTAGTAAAATGAGCTGGACTTTACAAAAATGTCGGGGCCCCGAGTGGCCGAGTGGTCTAAAGCGCTCTCCGTTACGGATCACTACCATCTCACCTCTGTCTGCGTGGGTTCGAGTCTAGGATTCGGCGAATGTGGATATGTGAGAAAGCTTGCCAGTAGCTTTTCGTGGGTCGGTGGTTCTTTCCGGGGATTTCCCAGTTTCTTCCTCCACCATTAATACTGGCCGCCATGTATAGCCTATCATGTGCTGAAAAATGGCTTTAAGCCCCACAACAACAACAACAACAACAACAACAAAAACGTCATCTCTTCTTGCAGAAAACATGTTTTCTTGTGTTCTCTTGGACTTAAGAGAAAATGCAGTTTATATACAAAATTGTGACCGTATATTTTAAGGGATTTATTTATCTTCCCTTATACTTTATTGAATATACCTTTTACAGAAATTTAACCTCCTTACCTTTTGTCTTTTATTTTATAGTAAGTACTTCATAATTATGTTTATTTAAATGTGTTGAGTTGGTTTTATTAATTGGTATCTTTACATATTGGGAGCTTACCCTTTTGTCAAATTCTACATAGCCAGTATTGTGCTGATGTTCTATTAAAATATACACATAAGATATACATTTATAATTTTATAACCTTTTAAAAAATGAAAAATCCTATTCAGTGTAACCTGGTTTTATACTTTTTCACCATTTAAAACATAATTAAAATATTTACTCACTTTAACAACATCAACATTTTATAGTTTAGTTTTTTTTTAATAAAAAAAATAAATAATATAGAATAAATTTATTTATCAAGATCTAAGTTACAAAAGCCAAATGGCAAATATGAATCTTGGTCCAGGCAGCTAGGGCGTGCAGATGGTGTAAATGAATGGTCCAACTCTTTTGTTTTGGCTAAACTTTATGCAGAAGACACAAAACTGATTAGCTTTAATTTTAGATTTCTACACAGAACTATTGCCACAAACCAGTTTTTGAAAAGGATTCATTTAAGTAATAATGATAAATATACAAATTCAGCACTTATTCTATGACTGTTCAGTTACTGGACATTTTTGGAAATTATTTGTGGAATGGATCCAAATTTACAACCAAAATTTTAAAATTACACGAAAAGATGTCTTCATAGGAAATAGAAAATTTTATGATCTTGTCAACTTTCTAATATTGTTTGCAAAATATGTTATATACAAATCACATTGTGTATCAAAAATCCCAAGTCTCACCTGTTATAAAAATTGTGTTTTATTGTACAAAAGGCAGGAAAAATATGTTGCCAAAGTGAATAACAGAACTGATGAGTTTAAGAAAAAGTGGATTCTTTTGTTAGCTTTTGATTTCACTTAGTTTTTCTGTAATTTTGCATCAAAGAAACAAACAGGCAATGTTAAACACATTGAGGTTTGTAAATGAGTGGTTCTTTGGTATGATATTCTGAAAGTGTACGTGTTTGTGTGTGAATGTGTATGTGGGAGTGTTGTGTTCAAGTGAATGAGCATGAGTAAAGCTCAGGATGGAAAATAATCTTAAGGTAATGCCCCATACACCTGCTCAGGTGGTGATGTAGGGGAACATGTAAAATTCTGACAACTTACGTTGAGTAAAAAAAAAAATATTGTTTTTGTTGACAAAAGTCTTTAAAAGCAGGTTATGTGATTAGATTTCAACCCACAGATATTTAAGCTAACATTTTAACATAAAATTGCTAAAATGAATACTACTTTAATTATGGTCACTACGAATATTCATATATGGTTCTAATATATTGATCTTCATGTTAGTGATCCTCAGTGACACTCAAAATTAATCACATGCATCCTTTGTAAATTTCTTCAAAAATTTTGATGTTAGACTCGCTGGCTGTCTTGGTTCGGCAATCTTATAGAGAGGTGGCTAAAATTATGGATTGAACTCTGGGAAACTAATGATAGTCATTGGTGTGAGTAAACAGATTTTTCACTAAAAGCAATGCAGTATGCAGTTGGTTATGAATTAAAAGTATATCTTGGCACTATCTGACATGAGACTGCATGATATCATGTGTATCTTGGCACTATCTGACATGAGACTGCATGATATCATGTGTATCTTGGCACTATCTGACATGAGACTGCATGATATCATGTGTATCTTGGCACTATCTGACATGAGACTGCATGATATCATGTGTATCTTGGCACTATCTGACATGAGACTGCATGATATCATGTGTATCTTGGCACTATCTGACATGAGACTGCATGATATCATGTGTATCTTGGCACTATCTGACATGAGACTGCATGATATCATGTGTATCTTGGCACTATCTGACATGAGACTGCATGATATCATGTGTATCTTGGCACTATCTGACATGAGACTGCATGATATCATGTGTATCTTGGCACTATCTGACATGAGACTGCATGATATCATGTATATCTTGGCACTATCTGACATGAAACTGCATGATATCATGTCTATCTTGACACTGTCTGACATGAGACTACGATACCGAGTATAAGTTAAGTGTCTTGGAGTTTCTCAAGGATATTTGAGATGGTTTCTACTCCTTAGTTGAAAAGAAAAAAAGAACAGAAGAAATGCTATTTATTATATTTCCAGAAATCCCTTTCTGGCAGTAGAGCATCTGTCCCTTTGAGGGATTTATAAAATATTGTAAATTATAAATTTTTCAACAGGTATGAAATTTCACGGATATCAGGGCATTGCAACAATAATCCTTCATTGGCAACTATACCACTGTCAAATTAGTTTACAGCTTTTACATGAAATGATGTGTTTTGCAAAGGAAGTGAGCTTTTCATTTTTAGTGACTGGTTGGAATTCTTTCAAATTACATTTTGTAACCTGTGTGAGATAAGCCAAGAAGACTATTATACCATTTTTATCTGATGTTATGCTGATATTTGATGGCCAATACTGTGATTTTCAGGTGTTAGCTTTTTTTGTCAGTTCACAATAATTATCAGCCTTAATATTAGGCAGTAATTATTGAAGTGACAAAGCCTGACAAAAATGAAATACATATGCTGCAGAAAGGATAATTTGATTAATAGCTTGCCACCATTGTATGGATTCAAGTTAGGTTCTTTTTCAGCTAGTTGTAACAAATATCACTCTCAATTTAGAATTTAGAAATTATAAAATATTTGTGAAATTTCCATCAGTAAAATAACTGTCTGTTCCTGAGAGGCAAATGTGACATTTTTGCATATATGTGATGGCTGCATTAAAGGGGTGGCCATCCAAAAGGGGTAATTTTGAATACAATTCAAAGTGGTTCTGGCTTTAAATGTCTACAGGGATGATTCTGCTGAGGCCCCAGTTTCTGTTGGTGTCCCAAGAATATTTGTTTTGAAATAGCCCAATCAAAAGTTAGTACATTTTCAATGTCAGATTTTTCTCATCCCATTCATATCTGTAACATGTGACTGGATTGGAAGCATAATTTTACCTTTTTCTTTACGGAAGTCACCTTAGTCTTACATTGGTCCTACAAAAGCTTGTCATTGCTTTTTTACGCACATTTTAGGCTTAGTAAATTTTGGATTCTCCAACATTTGCATTGCTGAAGAGCTGACTAGTGAGCAGACAGCTTGCCCATTTTCATAGTGATGTATATGCATGTCTTTCTTAATTTGAACATTTTTCTTTACTAGCTGTTTGGATAGTTGACCACACATATTGGTAAAGACCAATACAACCATGTGACTGTATACATCATTTGATCTTAACTAGCCAAGAGCAGTTGATTCTTTATATGGTGATATAGGGTAGAGTGTCAGAGCTGGCCATGTCAGTCATATAAGGAACCTGTCATTATCATTATTTTAATATATAAAAAAATTGGTTGATGCTCTTTAAACAAGGCTATTCCTTTTTTTCTGACATTATGCTTGCATATGGCACATGTTATAGCATCCGTTCTTGTTTTCTACACATTTCGATCTTTCACAATCATGTCCACTTTTAGTGAGATCCCTTTCTCAATATATGACCCTGACCTTGAATAACAGCTGGTGAAGCATTGTTGAAGCAAATGAGTAATTTCTGAAGATTGGCTTGTAAAGCCTGCCATATGCTTCTTTGCAAAAGGGGTATGTGCTGGAATGCAGGAATGACTGCGCAATTACATTGTTTTATCTTCTGATGGGTGATGTTAATCAGGAGGTTGCACAGTTTGGTTGGAAATCACAAAGGTACATGAGTGGGTCTTATTATTATTTTATAAGATGTTTGTATCAATAAAGCTTCACATAAAATTACCTGGTAACTGGGAACCAAAAGTAGTCTGCAGAATTTACCGATGTTTAAAGAAATTCTTCATCAGTATCACATGACCTTTTAAATTCAATCAGATTGCAGAAATTTTGGTCCATTTATAACAGTTAGAGTTATATTGTGTTAAATTAATAAACAGATTCATTTGTTTGGCTAGAGATCCATGTCTCATAACAATGATTTGTTCTAAAAAGTGTTTCGGTTTTTTTCCAAAGTCAACAATATAGTTACTACTAATACTTTTGTACTTCTGCTACAATAAAAGGCAAATCAAATAAAAAAATTTTATATCTAATTATGGTTTAGACTGTGTGTGATATGTTATAATATTTTTTCAAATCTGCAATAAAGGGAAATAAGAAATATTGCAGTTAAAATTACAGGAGTGATGAAGGTTGGGGTGTTGGGTTTAGAAAAAACATAAACCTATGTGTCAAAAATTACCAAAAACATCTATTTTACAATAAAAAAATATTTGCATTTCTAAGGATAAGAGCTCCAATATTGTATTATTGAAATCATTCTTGGTTGAGTAGCTTCTCATCTGGGGCAAGTTCAAGAGACTGACCAAAATATTGATATTTTTCACAGGTTGCCATAGTTGCAAGTATTTTCACAGTTTAAATTACAATTTATGCTGCACATCATAATACTGTGTATGATAGTATTGATATTTTTAAACAGGCTGCCTTAGAAACAAAGAATTTAGAAGGCCAGGAGATCCCTGCAGGTGAGAAGCGGATGAGTTATGACCAGAACATCAAGGCACTCGGGTCCAACAACCCCATGACTATGGCTAACACCAAGTCCTCAACAGCCGTTGTGCAAGTGGATGTGGAAGGAGGTTAGTTCTGTTGTAAATATGTCATTGTTGTATTGTTCTCATATTTGCATATTTAAGTAACAGTTTACCAAGAAGTAGATTTATCTGTTCCTTGAACATTGACCATTATTTCCAAATATAATTCCAAGCAGTTTGATGGATACAGCTTTATGAGTTAGTGTTGTTTGCAAGGTGTCCATTTTTCTATTTCACGAATTGGAATATTGTAAAAGACTTTTATAACTTAAATCAATGTATTCAATGGTTGCTTTTATGTGACATTATATGTGGTAACAATTTGTGTCAGTTAAATGAGATTATACTGTAATTGTAAATTTTATGATGTTGTGACTACAATATTGAAATCGTTATTTCCATCTTTTTTGGTCTTATTTCATTTTGATATTTTTTCATGCAACCATATATGTCTGTATTGTTCTTCAGCTGCATTATTAATTTCTATCTGCAACATGCTTCTCTTTGTATTACATCAACAGTCACTGTTCTATGCCGTACTGTATAGTTGCATATGCATCAAATGTACACCACTTTGTGGTTAAATCTTTTTGAAATATCATGAATGTTAGAAAACACTCAACATTTGTATTGTTTTGTCAAGGGAAGGTTTGCATTAAAAGACCGGGAAAGACAGGAAAGGTAGATATAGATTATGAAGTTTTATTTTCATGGACAAAACCTCAACATGGCAGAATCTGACATCCTTGCCTGATAGCTATTATCTTGACTATTACTATATTATACAGAATCTGATTTCCTTGATTATTATTATTATTATTATCATTATTATTATTATTGTTATTATTATTATTATTTTAATTTATTACATTTTTTGCTGATGGTATTATACAGATGCTAGGCACAGCTAATGATATAGTGGGCCAAGCTACACAGACCTTTATTGTTGGAAATGGCTTATTGACAGAGGGCCTCAACTTAGGAATGTTAGAAAATAATCAAACATTTGTACTGATTATCAAAGGAAGATTATTGTTGCTATTATTATTATTATTAGTACTATTACTATTATTATTATTATTATTATTATTATTGTTATAACATTTTCAGCTGATGGTATTATACAGATGCTAGGCACAGCTAATGATATAGTGGGCCGAGCTACACAGACCTTTATTGTTGGAAATGGCTTATCAACAGAGGGCCTCAAACTTTTAGGGGCCAAACTAGCCAACATGACAATAGGGGACCTGGAAGCAGTATTAAACAAGGAATCAGTAGATCCATTCCTGCTTGTTGAACTGGCTAAAGATCTGAGAGATTTGGGAAAAGCCCTGGTAAGTGACTCCTCTCATTTTAATGCTGTGAAACCTCTTTGTAAAAATAACCATTGAACAGCAAAAGTTTATCTTAAATAGACAAGCGTCCTCCTATTGAAGAAATCTTCTAAATGCTTCACATTCCTACATGTACAGTCAAATGTACTTTAACAATGACCTACATTAAAGCTTTAAAGCTTTAAAAGTTTGTAAATAAATCAAGAAATATTTTTATGCATAACCATCGGCTTGAAAGAAAACTTTTATGAATTTCTGAGTGGTCATTTTAAATGGGATTGACTATCTATGCTGTTAACTTAATAGCCCCACAAGACTGAATAAATTTATGGTATATTGCTTTGCTCTATGTCCATTATATAGACTGGTTTCTGCTAAATGTGTCAGAGAGCATTCTTGCATGAACGAATTACAGTTTTGTATAGTTGATGCTGAGTAGAATTCTGGCTGCTATTAATAAAAATTGGAAAACTTTTCAACCATGACATCTCAGAACAACTAAAAAGAATTTCACCAAAGGACTGGGATCACTTTTGAGTAAAACTAATCCTACATCAAATTTAAATGGTGTGTTTTTGCATAGAAGAGTTTGTTTCTGACATTTGCATTAGTCTTGTTTTTGGAGTGAAAGGATGATGACATTGTTTATTATGGAAAATGTCAAACAACAGGCATCAGCATTCTGTATACTAGTGAGCAGTTGTGTACTATAGTGTTTACACAGACTTGTAAGAGGAAGGAGTTAATATTCCCCAGATATATATATATATATATATATATATATATATATACACACACACACACACCCCCACACCAAACAATTTCTCCTTCAAATACATTCCCTAATCACATCAGCATTAAGATATAAGCCTGCTGACTTGCAAATCTAACCCTGCTAAAAGATGAAAATTTGTCTTTTCTGTCAAGATCATATAGACAAATGGCAATAACTCTTGCCTATTACCTCCCCTTGGTGCCACCAGGTGTTGCTGTTTTTTAAGCTTCAGTGTTGTATAGTCAGTATCATCTTCAAGCCAGTGAAGCCATGTGACAAACCATAGCTGGCATTTCTCCACCTCTAAATCGACCAGTTCTTTGTCCACATCTTCATCACTAAATCATCTGTATTTGATAAATCAATGTTGCCTACATCAACATTAGAGCCTCTATCTGACTTATTGAAGCCTTCATAGTTGTATTTCTAATCATCTAAACTCATAACATATATTAATATTGAAAATTTTTCCAATATTTTTGCAAATTTGTTACATTCTTGGACTTCTATTTAAACCGATTGTTACAACACATTATCATTAATGCATGTTGTGACTCAATTTTGTGCACACTGTCCATTCTTTGCTCATCCAGTTAATCATGAGTGTTGTTTTAGCAACTTATTAATATGTTGCATAATTACTTTATGCATTTACTCTTTTTGTTCTCCTTTATTTTTCTTTATTGTTCTCTTTGATTTTTTTGTATGTTTTCATTTAAGTGAAACATTTCAACAAAGGGTAACAAATGTACTTCATCAACGCCAAGCAGTGTGTGCTGTGTGGTCCAAGAATGTATGGACTGCTGTTTTGCAGAAATTGACAAAAGGCAAGGAAAAAAGGACACAATATCACATTTACTAAATTCTGGGCAAATTTTGCCCCTTCATTCCTCTTTTATTCCTACAGATAATTATGATTACAGTGTGGGAGTGTACCCCATTTTTAGGTAACGCAAGAGGCATAAACTCTCCTGTCTGTCTGAGTATGACCTTTGGGTTCATAATTCCAGGTTCATGAGGTTTTTAATGGATCTACTGATCCATCCTACACTACCATGTTGCCTTCCAGAGACATCCACATTTGTTCAGCCAGCTGAGCCAGCTATCTAAGCCATCTGTCTCAGCCTGGGGATCTTGCTGAAAAATCTATCCATTTTACCAGGTTTTTGGCTTCATCTGTCTGCAATTATGGAGATCTTAATAATAGATCTGTCCATCTTGCCAGGCATTTGGCAACACAAGCATAATATGACAGGAATTTAGGTGATAGATCAGTTCATCCTGTCAATCCCACATCACAGCCAGTTGCAGTACCACCCAGACCACAATCCAGTGATATCATAACCATGCTGACTATACTCCTGGTGAACCAGCTATCATATCAGTATGACATATATGTTCATGGCTTTTGCACAGGGAAGTTACCATAACTTGTATAGAGATGGAGGCATCATCAGTGCCACCCGGGATGGTTGATCCAGAACAGGACATTTCACAGTGAGTGAACAACTGCCTCACTCAAAGTATAATCATGGAGCAGATAGAGTTTAGCTTTAAGGCTGCCACTGAAGAGATACACCAGGTGTTGGTTTTAGAATGTCCTCCACCCAATGCAGCCACATCACTATAAGGTCATGGCATCAATAGATATCACACAGAAGGAAGGGACTCCATCCTTCAGGCTGCTTCTACAGTCAGCAAAGAAGATCCAGGAGATATGAGACAGTCTGTCTGAAAGTGTGATACTGGGAATGATAAGGCTTCTGTTTTTCAAAGCCAAGTAACAGTGTCATTCTCACTGCATTCTGACATCTTCCATATTGAACCCCCTGGTCTGGATAAGAATTTTGTGGCTGTCCACATGTCTGCCCCACCTTTTTACAAAGTGGACAAAAAGGTGTTTCATGCCACGTCAAAGCTGGTTCAAAATATTATCAGTGTTAGACCAGGTCACATTGGTGATTTTCCAACTTGCTGAAAAATTGGGCAGTGAGCATACCTGGGAGGCAGTGGACCAAATTGGTGAGGTCATTAACAGACCTGATCACCATTCCATGACAAACACAATGGCTGCCTCTGCAAATCTTGACCTGAACATTATTACACATGTTTGTATTCCATGTTACTCAAGCTACATCATATACAGACAATAAGGAATACTCTTTGGAGGAAAAACTGAGGAAGTTCGGAGGCTGGCAGCTCAGGAACCAACCCTCCAATTCAGTGCCCACTTAGCACAGGCTTTTAAGACCAATTCACCCCTGCTAGAGCAGAGGGATGATAGGTAAGCAAAGAAAAAGGGATCTTTTATGTCACCAGTCCATTCCAATTCCAGACTACTATCAGGAGGCAATAACCTAGCCAGTCTGAGAGGAAACTTTACAGGAAAAAAGGGGAGGGGGGGGCAGGCAAGAAACCTGGTTTATCCTCCTCCAATCCTCCTAATGCTGTGCTGAGCTTCTAACCAATCCCACCATCTGCAGATTGCCTGCCAATAGGAACCAGACTCCTGGAATTCAACTCTTGTTGGACCAACCTATCTCCACAAAACAGATGAGTACCCTTACTCCAAATCATTTTGTAGAGGCTTTGGATTTCATTTATCAGACCCTCTCCTCCTTCTTCCTCTCCCCTTCTAATGGACATCTGCTTCTCTGGACTGTATAGCCAGGATTGTGCTGATGTGCCATTTATTTAACTATATACATGCTTACCTAAAGTCTGCATAATAGAATTTGACAAAATTTTAAAAAAGAACATTAGCATGGGGACCTTTCAGGTTTATATAAATGATTCCAATCCATGAATCATTATGGCCACCACTTCTAAAAATTAAAAAAAACCATAAAAGTTCTTAAAACCTTTTCAGTAGAACCTGTCCAGATTTAGAGAAAGCTCCATTTTATAAAGATCATTCAGGTTTGTACAAATGAAACAAATCCATTGTTAAATATAGCTATTAAAAATGGAGAAACCTTTGAGTTTGTGAATGTGTGATTTGGATTTTTAATGTAGCTTTAACAATTTTTCAATTATAATGTTACAATATCTGCAGTGTGGCAGTTTATAGTGTCTAGCACTGGGGCATCATGTCCCATCCAGTCCTATTATCCTGATACCAGGCCAATCAGTCCTAACACTAACTTCTTAATGCTGATCGCCAAGCAAGACAGCTGCTAGTACCATTTTTATAATTCTTTGTTATGACTCATCCAGGGTTTGAACCCACAACCTTTCACATCCAAGGTAGATGCTCTAACCACTTAGGCCACCGGAGCAATCCATAAGACTTCTCTTAACCAACTTTGACAAAACACAGTCTTACCTAATGATCTTTCAGATTTGTCTGAACCATTCTGATCTGCCACCAAATATGGATCTCATATTAGATTATCTTGTCTAGTTATCTTTGCAAACTGTGAAAACAAAATCTGCAGGTATCTTCTCATCTGGTCTTTAGAAATTCAAATTGCATGTGCTCAGTCAATTATAGAACAGGTACAAACTTTATAATTTTCTGTGTTAAAACTGTCTTGCAAGGTCATAATTTCAGAAGTATATTAATGTAGCAAAGCATTGTTCTGTCACTTTGTCTATGACTTTATATTTTTTAATTTCAGTATTCAGAGTTTATTGAGAAACTGTTCAACTCAAATGCTGAGAATGCTTTCAAGTCATTTGATCTGACATTGAGAGGAAATTTTGACTTTCCACGGAGTGAGTTTGAACTATTTTCCTACAGTCAATTCTTCCTCCTGGGTGGACTCATTCCAATGACATTTGGTGAGTATTTAAAATGTTTGTCTCGAGTGTAGCATATAATGTTATGGTATTGTCCATCCATACATCCATCATTACATTAAGATTTGCTTGTCTGACTCATGACTTTGTAGTGGTTGGAGAGATTTTCACAAAGTTTCTCCCAAGTATATATTACGGCTAGAAGATGTGTGACATGCCAATTATATATCATGACTAGAAGATGTGTGAAGTACCAATTATGTTATCATGACTAGATGATGTTTGACATACCAAGTATATATCATGACTCGATGAAGTACCAAGTATATATCATGACAAGATGATGTGTGACATACCAAGTATATATCATGACAGGTTGATGTGACATACCAAGTATATATCATGACTAGTTGATGTGACATACCAAGTATATATCATGACTAGATGTGTGACATACCAAATATATATCATGACTAGATAATGTATATATATACCAAGTATATAATCATTATTAGATGTGTGACATACCAAGTATGTATCATGACTAGATGATGTGTGACATACCAAGTATATATCATGACAAGATGATGTGATATACCAAGTATATATCATGACTAGATGATGTGTGACATACCAAGTGTATATCATGACAAGATGATGTGACATACCAAGTATATATCATGACTAGATGATGTGTGACATACCAAGTATATATCATGACAAGATGATGCGACATACCAAGTATATATCATGACTAGTTGATGTGTGACATACCAAGTCAGACTCTCTGCCTTTAGGTTGAGACAAGGGAAGATGTAATTCTTTGATGTTTAGCCTGTCATAGGTGTAGCTTTTCAACCACTGAAGATGTTTTAATGAAATGTTGCTAAGTTTATAGTGTCGTTAAGACAGATCTTTTTATTACAACCAATAAAAAATCTTCTCTTTTTAGTTTTAATATCCACTGTAAATAATAGCTATGAATGTTGTAAAACTGGTTGATGATCTAAAAATCTGCAGCTCTTAACAGTCTTTTAAAGTGCATGTCAGCGTGGTCATGTTGCATTTACTCAGATTAAATTAATTGTTTGTTATTGTTGTAAAAGTTACATAGTTTCCAAGAAGTCTGTTCAATCCTGATTGTTGGTAGCTCTGCACCTTAAATGTCTGCAAAATTCTTCCAGACAAAATTTATTGATTGCTATGAACTATGACATTGTTGGTTAGGTACTAAACTGGGTCAGAAAAAAAGAGGTCATTATGTCTATCATAACAGGTAGTTCAAAATTTTGTCAACACACGCAGCTTACATTCTGACATTACAGTGCACAACATTCAATCTGGTTTGTATTGGATCACACCTTTAGGTTGACCTCATTCAAAAATGTTTACATACTTAAACACTGATTTTCGCTGAATGTACTTCTTGGAGCATGTAAATAATGAACTTCCAGAGGAATATGGATGTATGAGGATTTAAATAAAGTGAATAATCACCATTTATAGGTATGTATAATCAAATTCTCAAAATGACACCCATTAATGAAATAGTAATAAATGCCTACATGACCTGTATGGCTTGTACTATCGAAGCATTGGGTATCATCATTTTCATTTTCCAAATATCAGGTGCTGTATTAAACTAAAATACT
Organism: Megalonaias nervosa; assembly: GCA_016617855.1. NCBI lineage: Eukaryota > Metazoa > Mollusca > Bivalvia > Unionida > Unionidae > Megalonaias > Megalonaias nervosa. The sequence continues at coordinate 23,542 of JAECUM010009803.1, read as the reverse complement.
TTTCTCTGTCACTCATCTTATTTAGAAAGTTCATAAGTTAGGGAAAAAAACATTAGTGACCATGTCTGTCAGAAAACTTGGCTTGCATTGCAAAGAAAAATTAAATGTGTCCAAAACCTATAGGCAAAGAATAGTACTTACTGTATTTTGCAAAGGAGACAATTTAGTGAATTGTACATGTATCTGTTATTCATGTTTATCGCTGTTACAAAATGTTCATATCAGGATTCGGAGCTGGTGGTTACTATGGAATGGACTTTGGCGTTGCTGCAAAGATTCTGGAATTCAAGTTGGAAGCCACTGTTGTCCCTTATGGTGGCCTAACTGTGTGGGGAGAGCTGGGAATCGGTGCATTACTTTATGGAAAATTGCGATTGGAGGGACAGATTATGGACCTTAGGTTCCCTACTTTTGCAGAAATTGTATTCTCAAAGTTCCCATTTGACGTCAAGTAAGTTCTTCAGCCATTTAGATTAGCAAACAATTTATAAGAAAATGACACTATTCTAAGTATCGGAAGAACTCTTGTCTTTCAGAGGCAAATAAATACCTTGTGTGGAATTAATTTCTTCAGTTTTCTTTTTATAAGAATATTTTTTAAAATATTAACCCAACCTTCAGTATCATTTTCAATATGGTTCTGTCGAAAAAGAAAGGTTTTCCTGCTACAGCTCTGGAAAATAACAGATACCAGTCTTACCTATCTTAGTTTGTATTTAGTATTGTGTTAGTGGCCCCTCTCTGAGATGCATTAGTGGAGGGGTGTGCAGGGGAAAAAGTGTAATGTGTTGTAGGCCAGACCTTTTTTTACTAGGGTATATTACCTGGAAACAGGCCTGGCCTATTTTTAACTAGGGTATATTACATGGAAAAGCAGAATTTAATTTAATATAATAAGGTCTACAACCATACTGTGCTGTATCAAAGACTGAGGTGCTTAATAGTGAAGGGACCATTGTACCTTTTTTCTATGTTTTAAAATTAATATTCAGCTCACCTTTCCATAAGTTCTAGAGAACTTATGGTATTGTGCTACCTGCATTGTCCTTCATTTGTTATGAATGAAATCAACAACCCTTTTTATCATCTTCTTCTCAACCAAACTGGTATGTTAGCCATTGTGGCTTCCCTCACATAGATTATCAGATGTACTTAACTGGATACCAGACTAAAAAAAAAGTTTATAATGTGACAAGCTCACTTCCTTTGTAAGCACTGAGCATCTTGCATGCTAACTGCAAATTGATAATGAAGGAATAATATTCAGTTGTTGCAAAAAGTGCAACTTGTCTAAATGAAAAGCGATAGAGTCTTTTGATCACTACAGAGAAATTTGATGTCAGGAATATTCAGATAACATTGTCAATATACTTTCAACTGAAACAGTGGACTTAGGTAGTTAAAGCCAATGTTTGTGCCCAGATTTTACTGACAAGGTCATTTTGCAAATTGATTGATATATATATATATATAACAACAACCTTATATATATATAACTGCTATATATATATATATATATATATATATACTCCCTTATATATATATATATATATATATATAATAACACTGAGATTGGTTTTTCATGTGGGGGTCCATGACCTGGTAATAATCTAATAATCATAATCTAATAATCTAGTGATTTTTAAAAGAAAATATTAAATATTTAAAAACTTAGTTTGGCCTTTCATATTTTAGGTAGTTATTACTCACATCTTTGTGATACCCCTCTAGAAAGACCACCCTCTGTCCTGTGCAGAAGGGGTGGCCTTATAAGAGGGAGACCTCTGTATCTCTTCTTCTTCATTATGGTGTACTTTTTGGTTTTCTGTATTACTTAGAAACAGGGGCAGATATGAATATGTCTTCATTAATGTCAGTGCTTTGTTGGTCTAGCTGTCAGAAAGCATGGTACAGATTTCTGTTAATTGATTAGCTCTTTGTTAGTGTAAAATGCCAAATTACTTTTAGTGACTGACAAATCAGCTTAACTGTGAGCAAAGCTAAGGTATGGACTTGATATAACTCTGTCTATAATATACAAGAATTAAACTTTGCTGTAAAGGTCTAAACCAGTAGTTACTGAACGGTAGTAAAAATAAAAAAAAGAGTCTGACATATCTCTTGTTTTTTAACAGCTTGAAGATGGACCTGGAGCTAACACCTATCACGCTTGTTCTCAAAGGTCTTGTAACATTAGAGATTGAACTAGTTTTAACCACCATCAAAGAGACATTATTTGAGATGGATATCTGGAGATATTCAACACCAACCATAAAGAAGAACATGATAGATTCCTTCGATAAAGAAGAAGATTCCAGTCCTCCTCAAATTGGGAATCCAGTGCAGAATGCTGTGAGTACATGTGCTTGTAAATGTTAGCTCAGCTGGCCATAAGGCCAAGTGTTTTTATCATATGGTCCTTCATCCATGGTGTATTGTCCATTCACATAACTTGATTTGATAGGAGCATTCTGACATAAGAGACCTTCAAAACTTCACATAATGGATGCTGATCAGTCGTTCAATATGGACACTATTACTAAAAATAGAAAAACAACTCTTTATCAAAAACTGCTTAACAGGATTCAACCAAATCTGACAGAAAACATCCTGAAGTGAAGTTTTTAAAATCTGTTCAAATTATTCCATGTTTTTGCCAGTACATATGTCCATAATTAGATAAAGCAGTCCAATTGAATATTGCCGTCATTTGATAAGGCACAAAAAATATGTGTTTGTTTCTGTTTGGCCAACCTGCCCTGTTTCTCATTGCCAACTCTAACACTTTATTCTCCCATGGTAAAAAAAACCCCAGACCTCCCTACCCTAATTTTAAAACCAATGCAATAGGAAAAACACAAACACACATTGGGGCTGGGGATGGGGTGAGGGAGGCCTAAAGCAGCCACAGCTGCCCAGCACCTCTTTCCAAATGGAAGATTTAAAATGCTGGCTTGAAATATGATATAAATCAGCATGTCTTCTGCATTTAGCAAAATATGTGAAATTAAAACATCCAATCCACTACTGCAGAGTGGCATCCCTCACATTGAACATTTGGCCAACTTTGACAAAAATATATTCTGGCTTGCAGGTCTTTACAATTTCTAGGAATAATGCTGATGTGCCACCAAATATGCCTACAATTACTAAAGATAGATAAACTTTAAACTGTATTTTCTCAGAAACTGCTCAGCAAAATTTAACCAAAATTTACAGCATGTATTCTGGCTTTAATAGCTTTCAGTTTATTTTTTTATCCAATCATGCCAATCCACCACCAAATATTGCCAGTTTCACTAAAAATAGAAAGTAATTTTATTGAGAAATTGACCAAATATGACATAAATGAACCTGGAATTAATACCTTTCATTTTATGCAAATTATGCCAGTCTGTTGTCAGCTATGACAGCTGTTACTTAAAATAGAAAACCTTTAATAACTCCTTCTAAAAATGTACTGAACAGAACTTCTTCTAAAAAAAGACAGTCAACAAAATTTCTCCACATTTATCAGAAAGTGTTCAAGTTTGATAGCTTTTCAGATTTATGCAAATGATGTTGATTTGCCACCATCAATCAAAATGGACAAACATTTACACAACTTTTCTGAAGAATAAAAAAACAAAATTTGACTTACTTTGACAGAAATCAACCTTCCACAAATACCTTCCAGTATTGGACAAGGCTGCTTTAAATTTTGGAGTAAGCTAACATTAAAGGTTAAATAAATTACAACCTTTCCACCCTCAAAAAAGCACAAGACTCTTTTGATCAAGCCCATGACACTTCAGCAGGATCAAATGATATCCTCTATCAACTTCTGAGACACTTACATGTTGTAACTCTCAACACACTACTTAACATTTTCATGGAGGAAAGCAATAGTGATACAAGTACCTCAACCTGGAAAAGACCATACAGACACTTCCAGCTATTGACCTTTAGCATTAACCAAGCAGTATTTGCAAAACCATGGAATGAATGATAAATGGCAGACTCCTCCGGTATTATGAATCCAACAAATTACTGTCAGACATGATATGTGGATTCTGATACCAGAAAAGTACAATAAAATAAAATCGGCCATTCATCATATTACCAGATTATCCTCTTATCCATCTAATCCCACATACTGTATAATGTCACCTTTAAGCCCAAATAGCAAACTAATCCATCTAATCCCATATACTGTATAATGTCACCTTTAAGCCCAAATAGCAAACTAATCCATCTAATCCCACATACTGTATAATGTCACCTTTAAGCCCAAATAGCAAACTAACCCATCTAATCCCACATACTGTATAATGTCACCTTTAAGCCCAAATAGCAAACTAATCCATCTAATCCAATATATGATGTCACCTCTAGGCCCAAATAGCAAACCTTTATACCCAATTTCATTCCATCTTTTGGCAAACCAAATTCATTCTCATCCAAAAGTAGCAAAATTCAATTGTGGCTATACTGCAGAATTCTGTATTCCCAAGTCAATACCTTGATGATGAACCCCTTCCCCCCAGAGTAAATGTAATGAATGATGACAAGGCTGCAGCTGTTGTTGCAACACACCACAGCACAATCTCAAGCTGGTTACTGAATAAAGCTTCCATTTTTACTGTATAAATTATAGATGTACTCAGATCATTGAACTGCATCAAAACCTTTTAAGGAACAAAATTCATCAACATTTCCAATTCCCTTTCCACACAGAAACTTCAAAAAATTAAAATTTGACAACCCTTTAATACCCTAAATTTTACAGTAATATAATTTGCTAATAAAATTGGAAAAAGTATTGTGCCTGTCAAGTGTCTAGTCACATTGGTGTTAAGGGTAATGAAAATGCAGGTAAATTAACAATGCTGCACTGCTTTCTCTTGACTCCAAATGGAAGATTTCATGTACTTTCTTCTGATATAATGTTAATTGTTGTGTTATACATATTTGGCAAATATGTTAAAGGAAAACTCCACAAATGGGCATTGTAACATCAACCCCATCATGTGAAAGTGGCATCCCTTGTATAAAGTAAATCACAGAGACAAGCAGATATTGTGCCATTCATATATAGGAAATGCATACCTGACTTATATATATATATATATATATATATATATAGATATAGATATATATATATAGGACATGCATACCTGACTTGTGCATACCTTCACATATGGCACACCCTGCCAGTATCTCTATCCTCTGTTCCAGTGGCTATGGATCTACTAGAACCTCGTGTATAAAAGAATAAGATTGTTCATATTAGTTTTCATCATCATCATCATCAATCCCTTAACCCAAGAGGTCGTTGGGGCACCACAGTTGACTTTGCAACCAATTCTCTCCATCTTTCCCTGTTCTCTATTGCCCTTTGGGAATCTCCAAATCCCATGCCTGTCCACTCCTTAATGTAGTCTTCCCACCTCAGTTTACGCTTTTTTACAGTGGTCAAGAGGTCTTGATAGGTTCCAATGGCTCATTGGATCCTGTTGTGGACTTCTTCGTTGGTTACATGGTCAATGTATGAAATGCCCAAGATCTTGCAGTAGCATCTCATTTCAAAGGTTTGAATCCTTCTTTGTAGATCTGATGTGAGCATCCATGTTTCACAAGCACAGAGTAAAATAGATATGACAATCAAGCGCATCAGCCTTATTTTGGTCCCATATTAGTTTTAAGATTATTAATAATATGTGATGTGTTATGACAGTGCTTAGTTTTAATGATAAATGTGAGTGCAGGATCATGGGTTTGCCACAATTTTTTTGTCCTATGTCCACTAAATCTTGACTTTGTGTTTCCCCCACCCTTCCACTGGGCATGCTCTTTCATTAGGAAACATTTGCCTTCAACTTTTTTTAGTTGATGTCCATCCATTTCTTTCTTGGTGCTAGTAATGGCCAAAATGGTGATAAAAACTAAAATAGCAATGAATATGCAATTTAAAACAATGCATGTGGCAAATGAAAACCTTCAAGGTTTGTTGTAGTTGGTCAGGCTGCAATGTAAAATTTTTGATGGCCAATAGAGTAGCATATTTTCAAGGTTAAAATCATACTTACAGTATTAAAGATCTAGTTTTGAGGTTGAATTCATGACAAAAGAGACTAAATTTTATGCAAATGCACAATTTGTCCTTTATTTATTCTTGGTATTACACTTGGAACAGAAAGAAAGTAAAACCCAACAATTTTTGTAAGATTCAACAAACAGTTTATTTTCCTAGAATACAAAGCAAAATTTAAAAGGAACTCACAGTATTGGGAATTAAATCTCAAATAATCCTAAGTTCTGTCACAAGTCCAAAAGTATCAAGTGTTCTGAATGAATTCCAACCTTGAATGTGCTGATGTACCAACAGTCTTGATGTATCACATTGATATAATCCAGAATGTCTTTAAATGAATTCACAATAATCCCAAAATAGTATTAATCCAGTGAATGAGCACTTTAGTAATTCCACTGTACAGTTTAAACAATGGTCAAAAGGCCAAGTCAACATGTTTACAAAATACCATATTCTTAAAGTACAATCCACAGCCATGGACAAAAGTTAGCTATCAAAACATTTGTTTAAAATGATCATTAGCTTAAGCTACAACCTACAATCTTGGAGTTAAATACACAATATAGATATGCATAACAATTGCATGATTTATTTGAAAAGAAGTTTAAAGTAATTAAGATGACATGGGTCTTTATTATAATAAATGTAGGTAAATGAAAGCAAGATCCAGAATGAAAAATTTCCTTGTGCAGATCATTTCAGGTTAACCAGATATTTAGACTTGTTAATGTTTTGGGAGTTATCTGAGCACATTATAAACTGTTTACTGCAAACCTCTAAGTGTCCAGGGGAAAATCCAATAGGGTCTCCAACCAACGAGCTCCAAAATATGAAACTGATGTTAGTATTACATCACTACATTTTACTATTCAATACAGAATGGTTCCATAAAATATGTAATGGGTGGCAACTTAAGTATGGTGCAGATTTCACAATTAAGGTGGCAAAACCTTGAAAGCAGATAAGATTATCTAATATTTTTAGTAGTACTAGTGCATCATGCACTACAACTTTCTTTTGTTCCTTTAAAATATATGTCCCCTAAATGTGGAGGGTGGGGAGACACAGTATCAATGGATCCTAAGTGTGACACTGATATGTTAGAAAATATTTCCAACATAATTTTGACCAGGAGAGGATATAATATCTATTTACTTAACATCTACCTTTCTATATTTTCAGGTGGGCAGGAGGAGTATTGTAAGTACTTTGACATCAGTATTGTTACTTTCTGTGTTTATTTTAACTGATCTAGTGTTGTTTGGGTTTGTTTTCTTCTTAAACAAAACATCACAAAAATTTCCATTGTCCAACAAATTGGCTTCATGGTTGCACATTTCAATCTAATTTACTCATACCATTTGGTCATGAAATTAAAAATTATTTTTATAAAATTCCAAGACCTGTCATGACTGCAGTTGTTGATATCTATCATAGTCAGCCAGCCATGAGCTTAAAATAACCTTTTGATGTCTTTTTTCATTGTTGAGTTGGCATATATGCCTGATCAAATTCTTTATTTTATGTAAAGGTCATTTAATAAGGTTTATTGCTACGTGCTTGTGAAAAGAATGCCAGTTCCATGGCCACTCAAAATATTATGGGAGATGATAAATCTGTGGCATGTTCATTTGTATTTGTCCAGGTTCCATTATTATAATTCAAAGCTACAGACTTTAGAAATAAAACTGAATCTTAACTACTAAAACTTTCAAGCTCTAGAGACTGTTGTTTGGCTACAAATGAAAAAGTACCTAAAACACTGTAGTACGTGCATTTATATTTATATGACTGACAGAAAACCACTCATGTGGATGAGAAATTATTTGTATCATGCTTCATCATTACCCGGTATATGAAAATAATTTCTTGTTAAAACCACAACTGGATGTGGTGAGAGATTTGTTTCAAGAGTTACAGTCATTTTGCATCTTGATTGTGGTACAGAATTGACATGATTGAAATTTTGGTGGATTTATATGCTTAATTGTTACCTACAAATGCTTTTTTAATAGGCAGTGTCTTATCAACCCTTTATCAAATTTAATTTTCTCCATATGTGTATAGGCAATGTCATATCAACTGTTTATCGTATCTGCTTGTCTCCGTATGTGTATAAGCAATGTCATATCAGCCATTTATCATATCTACCTGTCTCCATACATGTATAGGCAATGTCATATCAACCGTTTATCATATCTACTTGTCACCATATGTGTATAGGCAATGTCATATCAGCCATTTATCATATCAACTTGTCTCCATACATGTACAGGCAATGTCATATCAACCTTTTATCAAGACTACTTGTCTCATGTGTATAGGGCTCATATCAACCCTTTATCAAGACTACTTGTCTCACGTGTGTATAGGGCTCATATCGACCCTTTATCGTATCTAATTTTCTCCACATGTATATAGGCAATGTCATGTCAACCCTTTATCGTATCTGCTAGTCTCCATATGTGTATAGGCAATGTCATATCAACCATTTATCATATCTGCTTGTCTCCATACATGTATAGGCAATGTCATATCAACCCTTTATCAAGTCTACTTGTCTCATATGTGTATAGTCTCATATCAACCCTGTATCATATTTAATTTTCTCCATATGTATATAGGCAATGTCATGTCAACCCTTTATCATGTCTACTTGTCTCCATATGTGTACAGACTGCTCCGGTGGCCTAGTGGTTAGAGTTTCTGCCTTGAATGCGGGAGGTCGCAGGTTCAAACCTCGGCTGAGTCATATCAAAGACTTTAAAAAATGGTACTAACAGCTGCCTTGCTTTGCGCTCATCACGAAGAGGTTAGCGTTAGGACTGGTCGGCCTGGTGTCAGGATAATGTGACTAGGTGGAACATCATGCCACATGTCTGCAGCATGATGCCCCAGTGCTAGACATCACTATAAACTGTCACACTGCAGACATCATAGAGATATGACTGAAAAATTGTTAAAGCTATGTTAACAATCTAAATCACACACACACACCATGTGTGTATAGGCAATGTCATATCAAGCATTTATCATATCTACTTTGTCTCCATACATGTATAGGCAATGTCACATCAACCCTTTATCAAGTCTACTTGCCCCACATGTGTATAGGCTCATATCAACCCTTTATCATATCTAATTTTCTCCATATGTATATAGGCAATGTCATGTCAACCCTTTATCATATCTACTTGTCTCCATATGTGTATAGGCAATGTCATATAAACCATTTATCAAGTCTACTTGTCTCATATTTGTATAGGCAATGTCATCTCAACCCTGCATCATATTTAATTTTTTCCATGTGCGTCTAGGCAATGTCATATCGGCCATTTATCATATCTGTTTGTCTCCATATGTGTATAGGGAATGTGATATCAACCCTTTATCATATCTACTTGTCTCCATATATGTTTAGGCAATGTCATGTCAACCCTTTTTATCATATCTACTTTCTCCATATGTGTGATGGAGCACTTGCATTGCACAGTGAATAGAAACCTTGCCTGAAAGTATTTTTGGTGTGTGCTGTATTGCATCTATTTGTAGCAGCATAAAATAAATTCCAAAAACAAGAATTCAATGGCATTTAGTCCATTTGACACCCTATACAATCTGGCATTACTGTCTATGCTTGTTCTCATCTGGTGAGCACATCAACTGTACAAAATGTCAGACTGTAGGAAATATTTGCTTTAAAGTTGAATCTGTTTTCATGGATTAAGAAATTTAAGAGCATGTCTCATCTATGGCCGCAAGTATTTTGCTGATTTTAATAATGAACATATGTAATGTAGGATCATTGTCAGTGGTGCCTCTCAAAGGATTGCCATACAAAAGGTAAAAATGTTTAAAAGGTGAACTGTTTTATCCAATGCTTTTTTCATGGCATAAGAAAGTAATGTTGAATTAGATGATTCTAGATCATGATAACCAAGAAAATCCATCCTTACAGACAGATGCAACTTCCATAATGTAAGAATGAGGGAGTAGCTTTTTTTCCTTTGCTTGAATATTTCTATTAATATCTAACTTTCCAGAATTAGATAATAATTATGGAAAGGTTAGAAATCAGAGTTATTAGACTTTATTCTGATGAATAAGATAAAATCATTTCATATTTGTTTTTAACATTATCTAGCATGCAGGAAAATGTTTGACTTGGCTTGTCTGTAGTAACCCCTTTTATCCATTAGCTTAATTTGTTATTTAAAATGTTTTTAGGACTACCCTTGGATAAATTTATACACCACCTGCATGGGTCAACTTAACACAGAATTGTCCATTGGCCATCAACTAAATCTGCAGAAATCTACTGGTGCTCCTAGTCAAATAATAATAATGACTTGAGATAATTTAAGTCGCCCTCTTTGCCTGCTGTTGTCAGTATTAACTCCTCCTCCCTAAAACCCACATTCCACAGAGCAGTGAGCCAGTAACTAAATCGACACAGCTCCTGGTACATGCCCATTTTAACTAATTATGGAGTACATCCTCCATCTTTGCCACAAAAGTTACAGCCTTACTTAAATCATTGCACCACATTTAAAACTTTTCTGATTCACCATCCACACTGAAAACCTCGCCAGATCTTAAGTTTTACAATCCCTTAATGTTCTTCTCTAAGAAAAACATAGCTGCTTATAGTCAGGTTAAAATATACTGTACTGTCAGCCACCCAGTCATAAGGGTAAAGAAAGAGCAGAAAAAGATGTCATGCAATAAACTATTTTTATTGGAAGATGTAATATAGGGACTTGAAATATATTAATCATTACATTCTGTGTACTTGGTAAAATATGTGGGATGAAAAGTGCACAAACTTTCAGAACATCCAACCCATCACTTGACATGATTCAAATGGAACAAATCTCAGCGATGAGGTGATATTGAATGTGTTGTTCACATATCAGACATAACATACATGACCTATGCATACGTCCTGATGCCTCAACCAGAATTTGTACCATACCATTGTCCATTAACAGTTGAGCACATTCTTGTCATGTATCAACTTCCAAGCTGTGAGACAGAAAATCTACATTGTCAACTTGATCAAGCAGCTTTTTTGATGATGTTCAACCAGAAAAAAATCTAAAAGAATGTGGTTCATATTTTTATCCTTTAGGACCCTTAACCTTTTTAACCTTTTTGTTTTATTTTTATAGAATTTTGGCATTGCCTACCTTTTATTTTGTAAGAGAAAATATTTACTTCTATTTTGCAGGGTTTATGTTCTTTGAGATTTTGGTAGTTTTTATATATTCACAGCCATTTAAGGTCTTTGAAGTTTATCTTGAAGGACTACATATACAATTATTAAGAAGTATGTTTCTTCCTAACATTGTGAACTTTATTTTCCCTTTATATTTTTAAGAAATAAACTTTCAATCCACTCTATTTAGCCAAGATTCTGCTGACATCCCATTAAACATGCACACGCACACACACAGAGTAATTTTTTTCTTTTATTTACATGCACATGCCTTGCAGGGGTCAAGCCAGGACGACCATCAATGTCAGGTACGACAGTTACCAAACCGTGACTATACAGAACCTGCTTTCTCTATTGCGGTTGAAGCAGCAGATGATCGCAGTGATGTCAAGCTGTTTCTTGATGTTGGGACAATGCCAGGTGGCCAGGATGTTTTGAATCAGAAACAGTTAGGAGGACCCAAAACTGAACTAACTGATGTAAGTAAAATGGATGTTATATGAATATTCATTAAGTTGAATGATAAGTATAAAAAGAAAAGCTTGCAATCTAATTATTAAATTCTTTTATTATTTTATTTTTAAAATTTTCTAGAATTTTTACATTTTACCTTTTATCATTATTAATAAAAGATTAATGTGTACATTTATGTGGAAGGTTATCTTTGTAAATCTTTCTTGCAATTTTTAGCTCCCCTACATATATGGCCAATTATGCTTATAATTTAGTCAAGTGTCCATCATTCCTTAGTTTGTGGTTTTGGGGCATTTCTCAGTGCAAGGTGGGCTGTATATGGCAGCCAGTATAACTAGTGGAGGAAGAACCCAGAAAACCCTGATAAGAACCACTAACCCATGGGAAGCTACTAGCAGCTTCTCATGTACTCACATTGGTGGAGTCCTAGACTCAGACCCAGATTGACAGAGGTCAGATAGCAGTGATCATTAAAAGTGAGCACTTTAGACCCGTCAGCCACCTGGGGCCCCTGTCATCACTTGTCTGTTTTCCATCCATTGTCTCTTCCCCTACATTAGCTTACCATTCTAGAACATGTTTTCATCATATTTAGAATATAGGTTTATATCATCATATTTTTAACAGATTTGAATATGAGCAAGACCTATGAATATTAATGAGGTGATCTTGTGTCTGATTGGTTGATCTTGTTACCACTCTGGAACGTATATTCCTTATCAATTTTTTAAAACTTGAAATATATGCTTGTATTATCAAAAACTCAGATAAATTTAATAAAATGAGCAAGATCCACTCATATTAATGTTGTGATCTTGAATCTGATTTGAGTTTGTTACCACTCTGGAGACTATATGTTTTATTCAGTTTTGATAAAACTTGGTATATATGCTTCTGTCAATAAGATCTCAAATTCAAAAGTTCAGCAGTGAGCAAGATAAACACAAATTAATGAGATGTTCTAGCATCTGATTGGCTGAGCACTCTGGAGGCCATACATTGTTTGTCAGATTTTGATTGGCTGAGCACTCTGGAGGCCATACATTGTTTATCAGATTTCGATTAGATTTGATATGTAAGCTTATATCATCAAGATTTTGGTTGATTTAGCTGTGAGCAACATCCACACATATTAATGAGGGTTTTTTGTATCTGATTGGCTGAGCTTGTGAACAATCTGGATGCCATATTTCTGATCATATCGGTAAGCGATATCAGACCCATATGGGCTGGTTTTTTCATTGAAGGTCATATTTTGATACTTATTTTTTAAATAACACTAGCCAAGATTGTGTTGATGAGCCATTAACGGCTATGTGTAAATATATCATGTATCTGCACAGATTTTTCATAGCTTTGTGAAATTTGTTTTCTTGTTTGTAATTTATGTCAATATATCATGGTCAGGAATGGATCTAGAAATATTGGTTTGGTGGGGTTTTTTGGTGGTGGTGTGTCTGTGCATAAACAAGTAGGCAAGGGGTCTGTAGGATGAGGGCTTTGTATGGGGAACTCTTACTTTTTAAATGTTTCCAGGGCATAATTCATTTTAAGCAGTGGGTGTACACATTGGCATCCCCTCCCCAATCCACCTCTGATGATGATAAGTGTTATTCTATATTGTGACATATAAGAAACATCATGTGTTGTTTTGTCATTCATGTGATAAGAACATCTTCCATCCTTTACATAATTTTATTCAATTGCATTTCTAAAATCTTATTTTCTTACAATGATGCATATATATGTTGGCCAATTCTGCGCAAAGATACGTCATTTCTGTAAACATTGGATCACGTGTTATTTTGGGTTAAAAAATCATTTTGTATCAAGAAAGAACTATCATACTTTAATTAAGAAAAGTGATATTCATAAAGTGTACAAAAATATCCCACATTTTGACTCGAAATGCATATGAAAATATGATTTCAACATGAAGACCCACTCCATGGCCTTCTTGAACCTGTAACCCAGAAAATCCTTTCAGAATCATACAAATAAATACATTATATGAAAGATGGAAATGTTTACCTTAAAATAATTCTGCGTCTTAATCCAAGTCCGGGTTTTGCAAGAAGTTGTTCCACACGTACAAAATCATCTGCTACCCAACGTATCAACTTGTCGCTAGAACGGGATTCTCAAGAAATTCTCTGGCATGTAGTCTGTTTCTAATTTCTTTAATAATTTGTCCCAACAAACAAAACATTGTAAACACATCACATCCTATTCATTGTTGTTTCTCTTCCACATAATAGCTTATTTTTTATAAAACGTTGAACTTTACTAATTTTTTTACAAGATCGGTTTAGTCTGCTTAATATCTCTTGCCATTTATTGGCATCGTTATGTTGAATTTTGTAAAACTAGCTATAAACCTGACCTAATTACTCGACTAAACTGCTGACAGAAACAGTCCAAAGTAATGTATTTCATTTCTGTAGCTTGATGGATAAATATTACATCTTTTCAAAGCTGTGCGTAGAATAGGCCGACATATCACGAGTCATGAAAATATGGGGGTGGTATCCCATGTGTCCAAATTTAATAATATTTTGAACAGAATATTGTGGTGACAGTTGCTTCTTTCAAATGGTAAGCATTGCAGTATTTTATTTTCATCACTTGGCTGAATTCGTTATGCATTTTGCTTCAATATTGGAGAAGGAAACCTTACGTGTGCAGAAATGCCCGACAGCATTGTATATAAATGAGAAGTAATTCACATCTGTCATATCTGAGTGGATCATTGTTCACACATCAAGATCATGCTGCATATTTCTATCTATCAACACCAGAGTTCTTACCTTGCCAGCATCCACCGACAGTATAATACAGTCTTGCCAAGTGTATCTTTGATCTTATGGGATTTCATGTATATATTTATTTGGAACGGTTTTTCCTCCTAAAGTATTGTTTTCTTTGCCATTTTTTTAAAAATTTACACAGTATAGCCATTATTCTGCTGACATGCTTTGCATTTTTTTTCTAGCTACTCAGTCCTGCTGGCCAACCCTTATACTTCACAGTCTGGGCTGAAAACAGTGCTGGCAACAGGGCTAGAGCCACTTGCCAGCTGCCCACTTTTGATATAACTTTGCCCTCTGGAAGATTTACAGCAGAGTTTGTGCGTACCAGCAACCCAACAACACTCAAGGCAACAGTGGTTGTTTTTGAAGACTCGGCATTGACCAGTGCCCATGTCGGAGTGGGATTTGGAATGGACATCTATGGAGAGCAAGTTGTTCCCTGGACATATACACAGCTGCAGCAGCAAAGTTTTAACCTGAATATAGGTATATTACTTCACTGAGCATCCTTGCTGCTGTATTAATTATTTTTTCATGTATTAAACAAGTTCTGGTATTGGTCTCCTTGGCTTCTCAATATTCTTCAGAACTGAGTAAATCGTGAAATGTTATGAAAGAGTTAAAGTTCACGGTTTGTGCTTAAAAGGCACTTAATTTAATTAAATATGGGTGGGTCGATTTAGTTATCCAAACTTGTTTTCTGTTCACCATTCCATTTTAAATTGAATGTGTAATATTGCCATTTAAAAATAAAGTCCCTTCCAATCTTCAGACCACACCTCCACAATCCATATTTATTTCTGGAACAGCTCTAATGATATAATATCTGTTAACTTGCATTGCTTTCACTGTTACCTAAACAAATTGTTTATGATTGAAATGGAAAGAATTCAGCACAATTTGCAATTTGTAACTTATATTAGTAATTTTTTCAACTGTTATACTGGGCCAAGGATATCAGAGGTAACCTGGTTGCAAGGTGACAACACTTCCAGAACTTTCAGTTGAGGTATTTGTGAAAACTCTTGTACTGGAATGATTTTTTTTGTTCGTTCTCAGTGGTTATGTTACAACTCAGTGGTCACAATCTTAAGTAACAGAAAACAAGCAAAACCAACAAGTTTTATAAAACTTAATAAATGATTTAATTATCAAAGCTATAAATGAAAAAATGTGAGAGGAACTTAAAATATTATAAAGTGAATCCAAACTAGTCCCTATAAAGGTCTGTGAAAGTCCTAAAATGAATGAAAAGTCTCTTATAATTTTCAATACCGGAAATGTACTGGTCCTTCAAGAACCATGACGTTGTCAAGATGGTGTTGTCCAGAATTCCTTCGAATAATTTATAACAGTTCCAGAATAATATAGTCCAAGTAATGAGCACTTTCTATTTCCACTGATCAGTCCAAATAAATGTTTTTCCTCTTGAAAAATATGTAAGTACAACATAAAATACATCTGCAGACTTATAACAGGAACACAATAAGTGTGAATGGCTCCAAAACTTGGAATTAATCTGATTGCTTAATTTTCTCCTTATATACACCGTACATTGCAACTGTATTTCACAATAGATCCCACGTGACAGTATACACTGTTGATTTTACATCGAATTAAGCATATTCACGTAATCTAGCACAACCAGTGGCATGCCACAGAATTATTCTTAAAACATTGAAATCCCATCAGTCACTGAGAAACTATGCCATAGGCACCATTTTAAGATTTATTATTAAGATTCTTATTACTAATTGTGAACACATACGTAAACATCTATTTATAGATCTTATGCAATATTATACTAAAGTCATGCATTCCAGACTTGACTAAAGATATTTTGTACACATTACAACCATGAATAAGAAATATGGAAATTAGATAAAATCATGTACCAGAAGTTTAAAAAATTATAGATATACATAACAATTAAATATTTAAAATTACAACAAATTCCAAGCAGTGGGGTACATAAACATCAAATTTAGCATAGTTGAAAATGCAAAATAACAATGGAGACTTGCATTTTTGTTAAAACAGTTTGTGAGGAATGGAAGCAGAATATTATCAATTTTCTTGATACGTGATAATTATAATCCCTCTTGTCTTATTCATCTGTAGATTTTTAAATTGAATGATATTAGATCTGAAGAAGTCAAATATACTGGATTAATTGATGACAGATTTTTAATATATACATAAATTGACATGCAGTACTCATAAATTCATATATCAGTCAAGTTGGAGTTGCTCCTATTTTGAGGTCAGAACATCTGTTTGTTATTTGTAGATCTGTATGAATTGTATATGTAAAATCTGTTTCTTGTTCTTGTGGCCACTGCATACAAGATTCTACTTACAGTATATTTTATAGTATATCTTATAGTATATCTTCAGAATAAAAGAGGTTAATGTGTCAGCACCAAATTAATTCTATTAACTATAGTTCCTTAACATTATAGAGTGTTTAATTTCGGGATCTATCAATCTTAGAGAATAGCAATGGTTAATAACTCAAACTGCTACTGTAACATGGGCTAGTAGGTTGTTTTTATTTTGCATTTTCCATATATTTCTACTCCAGTCAACTAGATTGATATACACCAGATAGAACTGAGAGAGGAGATAAAATTTTTCATTCCATGAGATTTTTCTATGTGAGTTCATTTACCTGTTTTACCTTTTGCATGTGATGCTGTCCTATTGCCTTGTCTAAAGATTGCTAGAGAGCTGTACAGCAGTTAAGTTTAGATAAATATTGATTATCTTCATGACTATCATTCTGTTTTCTACTGTATCTGTAGGGAATGACCCAAGCAACTTGCGAACCCTGGAGTATTTTACAGAGTTGACAAAAGGTCGTCTTATTGGACCCATATACAAGTCCATTCCAGATGCAGCAACAGCAGGGGACTGTGCAAGAAAATGTCTTGATTCTCCACCATCCAAGTGTCTTAGCTTTAACTATGACTTTGGTACATCCATGACTTGTGAACTGATGGAAGCCATACAAGGACATGACTTCAAACTGGCTCAGGTACATGATGAACATCAAATATCAAAATTTGCAGCAGTGAAATGACAAATGACTATCAGAAACATTTATGGCCTTCTGAATTCACAACTACTGGCAAGAAAGCCACATCAGATATCATGCTTACTGATTGGTTGAGCATCAAATTTCTTTAACAGCAGAAAACTTTGATGCCCACGAGTCTTCATACTCTATTGTAGTACGACAGAAAATTTCATTTTCATCTGGGTTTTTTTTAATTAGAGTGTTAAAATGGAGACAGCAGTTTCATGTTTTCAGATTTCAAATTTTAACTGAATGATTGATTTTTGCAAAGTCTACCATATAAAATTTATATCTATTAATTATAATTGTTTTGGTGCATGTAAGTTATATGTAATATCTTTCTTTATTGTTTCAGTCTGGTTCCTTTGCCTACTATGAGAGATTGGGCATAGGCTTATTATTCCAGTTTGCCTACAAAGATCTCTACCTTCTCCATAGCAACTTGTATTTCTTCAACCTTGACATGGTTAATATTCTTGGCTATAGGAACATTATCAGCGCAACTGGAGTCATGGTTGATTTGGCTCCCCCTGAACCAGGTAAATTTTGTGATTTTATTATAAAATTAGCTTTTTTGTTTATAATCTGTGCACAACTCATGATGGGCCATCAGATGATGATTTACACAGATCTTCCATCTCATGATGGGCCATCAGATGATGGTTTGCACAGATCTGTCATCTCATGATGGGCCATCAGATGATGGTTTGCACAGATCTGCCATCTCATGATGGGCCATCAGATGATGGTTTGCACAGATCTGTCATCTCATGATGGGCCATCAGATGATGATTTCCACAGATCTGAAATCTCATAATGGGCCATCAGATGAAGATTTACACTGATCTGCCATCTCATTATATGCCATCATATGGTTTACACTGATCTGCCATCTCATGATAGGCCATCAGATGATGATTTGACAGATCTGCCATCTCATGATGGGCCATCAGATGATGATTTGACAGATCTGCCATCTCATGATATGCCATCATATGATTTACGCTGATCTGCCATCTCATGATAGTCCACCAGATGATTTACACAGATCTGCCATCTCATGATGGGCCATCAGATGATGATTTCCACAGATCTGCCATCTCATGATGGGCCATCAGATGATGATTTCTACAGATCTGAAATCTCATAATGGACCATCAGATGATGATTTACACTGATCTACCATCTCATTATATGCCATCATATGGTTTACACTGATCTGCCATCTCATGATAGGCCATCAGATGATGATTTGACAGATCTGCCATCTCATGATGGGCCATCAGATGATGATTTGACAGATCTGCCATCTCATGATATGCCATCATATGATTTACACTGATCTGCCATCTCATGATAGTCCACCAGATGATTTACACAGATCTGCCATCTCATGATGGGCCATCAGATGATGATTTCCACAGATCTGCCATCTCATGATGGGCCATCAGATGATGATTTCTACAGATCTGAAATCTCATAATGGACCATCAGATGATGATTTACACTGATCTACCATCTCATTATATGCCATCATATGGTTTACACAGATCTGCCATCTCATGATGAGCCATCAGATGGTGATTTACACAGATCTGCCATCTCATGATATGCCATCATATGATTTACACTGATCTGCCATCTCATGATGGTCCACCAGGTGATTTACACAGATCTGCCATCTCATGATGGGTCATCAGGTGATGGTTTACACAGATCTGCCATCTCATGATGGGCCATCAGATGATGATTTACACTGATTTGCCATCTCATGATATGCCATCATATGATTTACACTGATCTGCCATCTCATGATGGGCCATCAGCTGATGGTTTACACAGATATGCCATCTCATGATGGTCCATCAGATGATGGTTTACACAGATCTGCCATCTCATGATGGATCATCAGATGATGATTTACACAGATCTGCCATTTCGTGATGGTCCATCAGATGATGATATTTCAAACTGTTTTAGTTGAAAGAATAAGTTCATTGTAGACTCAGATCTGCCATCTCATTGTGGGCCATCAGTTCAAGATCTACACTGGTGGGCTTATCAGGTCATGAGCAGCATTGGAGGTTAAAGTAGTAAGTTAGGAAAGAATGTAGACCCAGATCTGAAGTCCCGATTGTTCACACAAACTTGCAAAAACCTAAAATGTGATGAGTAACCTTGACAACATTTTAATTATTTCCCAATCTCTTAAATTTCTAGGGGAGAATATAGAATATTATAGCTGAATAAAAAGAAGATAGCTTTTTCAGTTTAGAAAGTTTGCTTTTATATTAGGTAGATTAAGTAATACATGACAAATGTAGTTACCAGGTGAAGTAGCATCCCTTTAATGGCACACTAATTATTTATGTTGATTTTCTTCCAAACTTTGTACCTATTTATGTAGTTATGATCAAAGTTACATATGTAGGGAGCTGAATTTCAGAAAGAAAATTACTCCTTGTAAACATTAGGAAGTCCTTTAAAATTCTGTTAAAAGTCCTTGAAAAATAATTCCTTGGGTCTGCATTTAGCTATAGTCACATAATTTTCCATCAGATCAGCATATACACTGTTTGAATAAAATAATAACTTTGGTAAACAGTGTGAAACCAGATCTGCCATCCCATAATTTGCCATCTGATTAGCATATACTCTGTTTGGTGAAAATAGCAAGTTCAGTGAGCAGTGCACATGCAGATCTACTGCAGTGACGTTAGATTAATAATGTAATGATTTAGATACACCCAGCCACCATCTGGCCCATGTCAGTGCACTGCAGTGATGTTAGATTAGTAATGTAATGATTTAGATACACCCAGCCACCATCTGGCCCATGTCAGTGCACTGCAGTGATGTTAGATTAGTAATGTAATGATTTAGATACACCCAGCCACCATCTGGCCCATGTCAATGCACTGCAGTGACGTTAGATTAGTAATGTAATGCTTTTGATACACCCAGCCACCATCTGACCCATGTTAATGCACTGCAGTGCAGAGCACTAACAGCATATTTGACAGTAATCAGCTGTATCCTCAATCAGCATTAATATATTTTAATGCATACAGATGTAAATAGCAACAGTCTAAAGACAATTAACAGTCAGCAGAAAAAAACTATTGAATCTTCTGCGAGCTGTAATCTTGGCCATGGTACTTTAACAGGTACAGTAGAACCTGTCTTGAAAGATCACCCTTTCTGCCATAAAATTATGGTCTCTCAAGACAGGTAGTCTCTCATAACAGGTCAGAATGCTATATAATCATTAAATTTGTGCGTTGAGAATATGGTCTCTCAAGACAGGTGGTCACACATAGCAGTGGTCTTTCAAGACAGGTTTCACTGTACATGTCTTCAGTACATTTTGTGGAGAATGAATCACTGCTAATTTTATTGATCAGAAATATATTGATGATATTATTGTCACAACATTTCAATGTGGCTATATTGCAATTCAACTTTAGACTCACAGTAACATCTTTAAATCTGATAGAATTGTGCTTCACTAGATCTACTACCCCTGTGTGATGGCAATAGTTTTTGAAGGTGGTTATACACAGACAGTAAGATCACAAGACTGTACATGGTAACATCACCAGATCTCCCTATCTAACTATAATTGAAGAAATAAATAAGAACTGAATCAGTTAAATAACAAATATATGTGTGTGTGTGTGTGTGTGTGTGTGTGTGTGTGTGTGTTTATATATATATATATATATATATATATATAATTCCAATTGTAATGAATCAGCCAAATTTTCTGCACTCTGATTGGATATAAAAGGTCATGTGACACAGATCAAGAATTTTTCATACATTGGTATTTTTAGCAGACTACTTTTGGTTCCAGGTTTCCAGGTAATTTTACGTGAAGCTTTAGCTATACCAACGTTTTATACCATAATAATAACAATAAGCCACACCCACCCACCAGTGATTTCTGAGCAAAATGTTAAACTGCCAGATTAAAATTGCCCAATGGAAGTTAAAACAATGTAATAGCACAGTCATTTCTGCATTTCAATACTCACCCATTTTGCCAAAGAAAGCATATGTAGGCTTTACTAGCCAATCTTGAGAAATTAAAGAATTTTGCTTCAACATCGTTTCACTGGATGTTATTAAAGGTCAGGTTCATATTTCAAGCAAGGGATCTCACAAAAATGGACACTATTTTGCTTTGAAAGATTGAAATGTGTAGAAAGCAAGAATGAATGCTATGACAACACATGCCATACACAAGAGTAATGTTACAGAAAAAGACAGACTGGCTTAAACAGCATCAACCAATTTTTTTTTCTATATTAAAAAAAATGATCATAACAATATGTCACTGTCATGATGCTTCTGTACTCTACCCTATATTACTACATAAAGAATCGACACCTCATGCGTAGCAAAAATTGGGCTGTGTATTCTGCTGCAGTTAAGAGGCTAATGTAAGAAAACTTCGATCTACATGAAAGTCAGTGTTTTGTTGATGAAATCTGCTGATATGATGACAGAAAGGAAGTGAATTGGAATTATGAGGATTATATGATCATGGTTGGGTATTTAAAAATTTTACATAATCACTCACAAAGTTAACATAAAGTCCTGTAGACTTTATTTACTTTGTGATTGATTAGGTACAATTTACACATTGATAAATACCCAACCATGATATATACGGCTTAATTTTCCTAGGTAAGATGGAGCAGGGGTGTTAATGTATGTGGGATTACCTATATGTACCCTGGTATGTAAATATATATCATTCAAGATCTTGAGCAAGTTTGATAATGAATGATATTATACATATTAATGATGTGAACTTGCATCGGATTGGCATAGTTTGTGAATGCTATTCATAAGTGACAAACAGAAATATTGATGAAGTGATCCCACATATGGTTAGCTGAGCTTGTGAACACTCAAGAGGCCATATCTCTGAATTTGATCAAACCTTATATGTAAGCTTGTATGATCAGAGCCTCCGATGAATTTATTATGAGCAGGGTCAGCTCTATACTAATGAGGATCTATGCTGATCATTTGGTGGGAATCAAACCTATAATCTTCTAGTCATGAATTCAGTGCCTTGACCACAGAGCCACCACAGCTCCTTGGGTGGGGACCTCAGTGACTTTTAAAGTTATGACTCCAGGGGTAGGACCTCAGGAAGCTAAGGACATACCCAGGAATCGATGCTAATTGTACAGATTAACTCTTTTAATGCCAAGTGAAATGGTGAGGCTATGAACTGTTTCTAAGTTATGAATCATGGGCTAGTCACCTGGGACAATGAGAGATTCAGGAGCTAAATTAACAGACAATGTAGCAAGTACTGGTATACTTGTCAAGCTTTTTTTCACCTCTGGAGTTTCACAAGCTGACAGTATATGTCAATCTACCTAGGTGAATGATATCAGGCCACTCAGGACTCTTGAAAATCTGCAGAGGTCATATTTTGTATATATTTATTCCAGAAATGAGTCACTTGCTTCGAGTCAGATCTCTTTGAATTGTCAGTAAATATACCCAAGTATTCCATCTAAATTCTAATGCACCTCTATAAGTTAGATGCTCTAGTTATGAAGCATTCTCCTCCACTGTCTGTGTCTGTCGGATAAAGTTAATGACACAAGTACCACAATATATAGGTCTTCTGTCTGCACATTAAGTATTTTCAATGTGAATACATCCAGTAAGGTAAATTAATCAATGACAGAATTGTGAAATGTGCAGATTGAATACCACATGTTTGCTGTGCTTGTTTAGTACATACAAATATTTTAAATGACAGGCCCTATCAAGAATGCTGTAGCTGACTATTTGGAGACCTTACCTTGCTTAGAGATCATTCCAAATGACCGACGAGACTGGGAACCTCTTTGTGTTGG